>APFE031057689.1:328547-369763 GCA_000404065.3 Pinus taeda | reverse complement strand
CCGGTTTTCAGTTTCTCCTTATTTCTCCCATGTAGTTAAATGCCCTTTCCCATAACCATACATTCAACAAGCTGGAAAAAATAAATTTTGCTGAAAACACAAATTCTGGAAAATTTACAGAATGCTGAAAATTGCAGAAATAAAAATCAGCAGTAATAAACAGCCATTAAAACACATTAAAACACTGATATTTTTGGTCAACGTGACCCTGGAAAAACCCCCTACAACTCTTGGGGAAAACCAGTTTGAGAGCTCTTCTTTATTTCTGAAAAATGTCTTTTTACAGCAAGAAAATTTCAGCAAAAATTACTGCAAAATAAATTTTTTTCAGCAAGCAAACTTATCCGTTTTTAGCCCAACGGACCACCTGGAAACTTCTCAGTTTTCAGCAAAAAATCAGCTTTTTCTGCTTGTTCTTGCTGCTGTTCTGCTTGTCTTCCTGCTGTTCTGATTTTGCTGAAGAGCTGCCTGGTATGTGTGCCAAACTGCTGCCTCTTTCTCCTTCTTGTCCAGAAATCTCCCTTGCTCTCTTGCTCTCCTTCTCCCAATCTGCTCATGAAAGAATGAATGATCTTTTTCTCCTTTTCCTCCTTTAAAATAACTCCAAGTGACTTTTGGGTGATCCAAGTGACTTTTGGGTGATCTCTATATCCAATAGTTGAAATAGATTTAGATCAATGGCTGAGATTAAATGCACATTTAAATTTCACTTTCTATTTTTTAATTCACCCCACTTTAATAAAGACCCACTTAGTCATTTATTTCTAAAGTCACTTTTCCTTTCTAATTTTACATTAACTTTATTAAAGTCACTTTTAAATTAGACTTTAGTAACTTTATCACTTAAAGTCATTTTTAAATTAGATTTTAACTTTATAAAAAATTATAAAGTCACTTTAAGAGAAAAATTAAAATCTTTTGGACACTTTTCTCTAGGCCAAAGATCAAAGCCTAAGAGAACCACCTATCCTCCGGTACCAAATTTCAACAGTTTTTGGATGTAATTCATGGAATAATTTTGTCGAAGTAAAACCCCTAATATTTTAACGAAAATGATAAAAAAGGATATTACAGTGGTATCTGAGTTGGTTTTGTTGCAGGATCGATCAGTTGTTGCAGGAGTCAAAACCGAATTCTATGAAGCCAAGTTGCAAAAGTTGTGGTTAATTTGTTGGGCTAAATTCATTTGAGGACGATTTTTATTCCAACGCCTATGGTAGATCAAAGGCGCTGAGTCGGGTAATTCAACGTCAACTAACCATATTCTTGGCAAAGACACAAAAACGAGACATTCCAACCTTGTCATGCCCTATGTTTTTTGTTGGACGCAATTCATTTTGTTGTGCATTAACTCCATGATCAAAGTGTGTTAGCAATGACAAAGCAGGAATATGGTGAAATAATTCAAGTGATCTGTACATTAAGTCTCTCGTGAAAAGATGTTGTGTGCATTTGTGGAAGACAGGGGTTGAGTTTTTGGTAGAGACCGGATGTAGTACCTGTGGAGCGATGGTGAAGTCTGAGTATAATTGTGCATTGGTTCAAAAGTGCTACAAACAGAGACTATGGAGTATTGTGCGCATGCGCTAAGCATTGAGAATTTGGTCTATCAGTATGATGTATGAGACAACTTTGAAATGACATTGGGTATTGAAGTTGCTGCTAAATGTTATGATTCAAAGTGTGTATTGAGGTTAGAAGCAAAATTGTATTTGCATTACAGGGGTTATATTGTTATAGCCATCTTATGCTACACATTGATGGGCATGTATTTGTCATAGTATTGTCATGAGGGGTTATCAATCTTAGTTGTATGGGCAAAGGTCTTGCAAAGAGTTCATTGCGAGTGTTGTCATTATATGTTAGGATTTCAAGCATGAGCCTCGTATTGTCAAGACATTATTGTTGAGTGCTGACAGAGATTTTGCTACACATTAAGTAGGGAGCAGTACAATGAATTTTGGAAGGAATTTTAATGGATGTTAGCATAAGAGGAATTTGAAAATTTGCAAATTTATTGGCTCATGGACAATGGCAACAAGCCTTAGAAGGCCTCACAAAAGCCATAAATAACTTGGAGAGAAAGCAACATCAATTTAATACATCAAGTGTTTCTTCAAGCAAAATGTAGCAAAGAATAAAACAAATCAGTAGACCTTTCTCAAGAGGAGGCCACGCTATTCTACAACTAGAGTAGCCAAGAGATATGCAAAAAGAAAAGAAAAATAGGAATTTTCTTTATGCACTTGGGTTAGACTTGAAGATCATGAAAATTACAAGTGAATGCCCTTCTTAAATTGGGGAAATTAGACTCACATAGTTTTGAGGTGAACCAATCAGATTGGAGGAGTTTAAATTGGGCCCTAAAACCATCCATGCTTGCCTTGATATAGCACAAGTTCTTGGAGCACCCTTGTGAATGTGTAGGTTGCTTACTGTCTTAATGTCATGTTAATAGTGATATTATGAGGAAATTTTTACAGTTGACTTTTAGGGGTCGCATATACCGTGGGTACTAAATGGGGAAAGACTCAATATTTAGAAGTCATGTCGGACTATGGGTGACCATGATGCCATTTGCAAGCCGCTACAATCCAAGTTATTGGTCTTTTTGGAGGGAGGACCAGATTGTCTCACCTATTGTTTATGAACTAGCAAAAAGGTTGGTTGAGCATAACATAAGGCTAATCAAAAGACAGTTGACCAATGAGGAACTGATGAGCATGAAGGAGCAAATTTGTTCATCTAATCACTTGAATGGTGTTAGTGAAGACAAGGATGCAAAGGTTCAAATAGACAGCGAGAACAAATTAAGGAGGAAAAATCTTTGCTTCAGCTGCAAGGGACCTTGGGAGCCTAATCACTCATGCTTGGGTGATATGTAGAGATGACAAGGGTAGAACAAGAGGGGAATCCTTTTGATAATTCTGATGAGAATAAGATGGGTTCTTCTACTATAGTTGAGTCCATTGATCATGTTGACAGTAGTTCACTTATGCATCCATGTTTGATAATTAAAATGGCCAGCATGAGGAGGAGATAAATGAAGCTCCTAGTGACCAACAGATTGTTCCCATGTGTGAAGAAGGCCAAGGAGAAGACACTAAGGAAATCCCAACCATAATTCATGATGAATGATAGTGGGGATGAGCCACTAATGATGATCAAGCATCAAGAGCACTCAGAGGTTCATGAACATGAGGAGTATGATATACATAGTGTGCATTATGAGTCATCCTTGAAGAGCCCGTTGAAGGCTCAAGTTGGATTCATGGTCGAGGGAGTTAAGCATCCATCTTTGGGGCCAGCCACTGATGAGGTGAAACTTGAAAGTAGATGCAGAGGCATCTAGCATGACTACAAAACTTCCATATGATAGCCCCAAAGGAAGATTGAGAATTTCAGGACAGATCTTATGGCGATGAAGAAGACCTAGACACTCTAAGGAACCATCTTGCAATAAATCAGTAAACATAAGGAGCTTGGAGTTGTGTGTACCAAGTCAATGACCAAGCTATCTAGCATTGGGGACAACTAACGTCCCTAACTAGGCAGCCAGGGAAGCATATTCTAGAGTTTCAACATAGCCCTTTTCAGGAGTACATATACAGGGCTTATAACACTATCATCCTACCTCTGTACATTCGAGAGAGAGGAGCAGAGTTTTCTAAATGGATCTTATGGGTTAACCAAGCAAAGCAACATGAGTTGAGCATGGGGCAACATTGGAATAGTGGACTTGTTCCATGTACAAGTGTTCATGCATTCTATCCTCCCCACAGGATGGATTGGTGAGAGATTATGAGTTGGTATTCTATTGATGGGGCAATTTTGGGGAGGATATTCTTAGTCAGGAGCATAGCACAGCAGGATCCCTTAGACATGAGGGACATGAGATGTCCAAGTTGGCAATGGGATATAGGTCGACTGTTCATCAACATTCCAATTGCACTAGAGCCCAACATCAACATGGTGAGATTGACTCTTGCATGGGAACTTATGCACAAGGTCCATGTCAGGGGATGGATTGGAGAGAAGTGATGAACTAGTATCCTACTGAGTGGATAATTTATGGAGCAACATCCATAACTAGGGACAAAGTATAGTTGGAGCCATGGGACATGGGCAATGATCGATGGCCAAGGTGGCCTTGAGATCCAGATGGATCTATTGGTGGCATGATGAGTCAAAAGTTTGTTTGGGATCTAGGTATCGAGGGATCCATTCATGATTGGGTGGGACAGAGGCATGATGCTACACAATGGTTCATATGGGAATATGGTATTAGTGTACAAATGCCTTTACAATTGACAAATGCCGATTGCTTGAGGGCAAGCAATCTCGGGGTATGAGCATTTGTAATATCCCCATTTTTAGTTTCCCTTATGATGCGATTAGGGTGGATTCTGAGGGTTTGTATCAGCCAAGTTACATGAGAAAGACTACACCATCAATGGGATCGAAGGGTTTTGGAGGATTTTGATGGTGTCTAATGGGGTTCGCTTGCTATATTTCATCATCAGGGTCAACTACGCACAATTTGTTCTTGGTTTCGTTGCATTTCAACAACTCCCATAAATGGGGTTATTATTAAGCATATTTTAATTAAATACACTAAAGGTGTTATTTGGAGCAGATTATTTAGAGAAACACCTCAGTGCAATAAGCTCGTTAGAACCGGAACGAAGGGATCTACAGGATGGGATGATGAAAAGTGGCTTTCTATGGCCGAAGGAAACATAAATGTAGATTAATCAATTTCCAGGATTAAAACTGACTTAAATAAAATAAAAAAGAAGAGTCACTTAAATAAAATAAAAGGGAGAAGCTTCTAGAGTGAAAATAAAGTAATAAAATTACTTTATAATATAAAGGAATCCCAAAAAATGATATCTAATATAATGCACTGCGTAATCCCCCATACTTAAATTCAAAAAGAGTCAAGGGATCTCTACTTGAATGGTTCATGAGGCACAATACTTGCTAAGGTTTTGCAAATGGGGTAGCAAGCTAAGTGGGCTTGATTGTGGAAAAACTCCACAGTTAAGCGCGCTTGAGCCAGAGGAGTTCTGGGATGGGTGACCTCCTGGGAAGTCCTGTTACCGGGTGCAAGCCCCGGAGTGATGATTGATGCTATGTGATTCGTTCTCCACATTTCACTAGTTTCAATCCCACTTCTTCACCCCTGTGAGCATCACCCGATGCAATGAGTGCTAAGTGAACTATCAAAAATCATGAGAATTAGTCAGTTACGACTACCTCTCATGGAAATGGTCATACGTGAATGACTTACTTAACACAGTTGAATCCCAAAAAATGATATCTAATATAATGCACTGCGTAATCCCCCATACTTAAGCTTTTAGAAGGTTGAAGAGAGATCCATAAGTCTTTAAAAGAGGGGAAACAAGTCATTGGGATATCTTGGATTTGGAATATTTTCTTTTGGGAAGTTTGAGAACTTGGTTTCAAGTTTGGAGAGTCATAGCATGAAAACCCTTGGTTTTCTTAGTGTGTTGGACGAAACCCCAACTCACTATTGTGGTGATTTCATTCAGAAATCTCATAGAGATTCATTGCCATTAGTTGGTGAGCAGATATGTGGGTTGGAAGTGGGGATCACGCAGATCTCCAATTTGGGCTTCATTTCTAGTAATGTAAAGGAAGATCAAGAGCTATTGTCAACCTTTAGCTAGTATTTGTAACAGGTTCTTAGAACCCTACTTAATATAATAAGGCTGAATTTTGTTGAGTTTGCTTCCATTTCTCGCATGTATTTTTGAGTTGCAACGCTTCATTTAATTTTTGGGTTTTTATTGCAAATTTGTTTAATTTGCTGGGAATATCTATCGTGCAAAATTATGCACATTTTTATGGTGCTTTTGGATGTAATTCATGGAATAATTTTGTCTAAGTAAAATCTCTAATATTTTAACGAAAAATGATAAAAAAGGATATTACACTATGTACCTCAATGTTGGTGGCATTGATTGTTGAACTACTTTATCATGAACCTAATAAAATTGTTCCTATCACTAAAACAAAATCTGGATTAGACATGTTAAGCTTTTTCCATTTTATTTTAATGTTAAGAGGGTGATATTAAATATGAGGATCCCAATATAGGTAATGATTTGATGATATGTAGGTATTTTTTGTATCATGAATTTTGTTGGACTAAAGAGTCTACATAGAGCCTATTTGTTGATGTATTTTTGGTTCAAAGATGGATTGTACTCAGTGTTATTTCGGTTATATGCACCCTTGCTATACATATGAGAAACTTTACATATTTGTGTATAGTGGTTTGGATTCACTTGGATCCACATTGTAGTGCCTTGCTCTAGTTGATAGGAGATTTACACCATCTTGTGTCGAGCTTTCCATAGGCCCTAGATCTGTTCTATGGTTAACCAGGCACACAAACACACTAGGAAGCCCCATCTTACAAGTACTTTACACAGTAGAAATCTACAACAATGAAATCAATAAAGTACACAGAGATATTGAGCCCAAAGCTCGATTTTTTATTAGTCCATCAATAAAGGAATCACGAGGCTCCCTTACCAAGGATCATGGCCCTTCAAATCACTAGTACAACTAGTACACATAGTATACAAATAGGTTAGGGATTGAGGTTAGATCCATTAGATCCTCAATTTGCCCAGCACATCAAAGAACAAATTCTTAACTTACTTGCCATATTAGTCCCTTGCTTGCAGCCCTTTCTGTCCTCTTTGCCCTTGATGTACATGGTTGTCCTTTGCCTCCATCACATAGAGAAGTAACTCCTTTAACTCCTCTGCGTAACCAACTACTCAAAATGAGTTTAGCCCTTCAAAAACACTGCATAATCAACTCTAGAACTTACAAGTACACATAGTGACTTAGATCGTTTAAGGTCACTGTATAATCAACCCTTTAACACACTGTTCACAACTCCATTAGTGAACAAACTTCATAAATCCATCTAAGCAATTCATCTTCTTCACCATATCAATTTTTCATATTGTCCTACTGCCTTCTCTCTCTTCCTGAGGTACTCGCTACTTCTATTCCAAGTCTGACGTCAATTTCGACCTCTCCTAAGGCTCGACCTTACCACAAAAATTCAGCAAACCTTTTGAGGCCTTTCGGCCCAACACAGTAGGTGAACTAAGGTTTGTTAGGCCTCTTTCAAGGCTCAACCCTCCTCCCTTTGCACATAACAAAACCCTAATTTTAGACAATTTTCATTGCCTTCCTACCCCTTGTTCTGGCTTGGACCGAACCCTCTTAGAGGACAGATCATCCACAAAATTCTCGGCCTATCTACTTGGGAATGTTGAATTTGTAGCAAGGAATGGCTTCTTTGACTTGTGCCTTAGTCAAAGTTGCTAATTTGAATTCAATTTCATAGTTTCTTGAGTTAGCTTTTAGTTAACATGTGTGATGTAGTCTATCACTGGGTTGTTGTCATTTAATTTGAGTTAGATGGTATGCAATGAGTTGTGGATTAGTTGATGGCGTGCAGTGAGTTGTGGACTACTTGATGGCTAAAAATAGTTATCTAGTGGAGTTAAACCCTAGTGCCTTTCAGTTAACTATCTCTAGTTCTAGAATAGAGATAGACTTGAGTTCTTGAGTTCTTGAGTTTAGTTAGTTTGACTTTGTTAACTCAACTGACTCTCATTGAACTAGTTGCAAGTTGCAACTACTAAGTTTAGCCCTAGTAGGTCATGCATTTCGAATTGCCTATTGAGATTGAATGAAGGCACAAATCTATTTATTCATTGTACACAAGTTTTTGTGTAGAAAGACTTGAGGATCAAGCAGAGCAATTTCTCTTGGGAATTGCACAAGGAAATAGGAGGAAATTCCTATTTTTTAGGGGTTGAATTGCGCAAGGAAATAAGAGCTTCCTTGCAAGTTTATTTGGCTAAGTGTTGGGCAGCCGTGTGTAGAGTTGATTAGTATTGCAAGGGCTTCAGGCTTGAAGCATATTCTTTGTAATATATAAAATTGCTCAATTGATTTAATATAAGCAAGAAAGGTTTTTCCCAGTTGGGTTCCCCAGATAAATTTCTATGTGATTGATCTATGTGATTGTGTTTTTATTCACTGTTTTCTTACTACGGAATTTTGGTAGAGAAATCTTGTGTCTTTTGCGATTAGTTTGCTCTCTTTAGCAGTTGCAAGGTTTTAAAGATTTTCTACATAGAAAACTTAGCCTCTTTCCAACACAAACAGACCATAAACTTTTGCTCCTCCATGTTGCGACTTCTCTTGTGATTTTGCGTCTCCTTCTTGGGCTAATGCAGACACAAGATGAGTTGTTATTTTGGTTATGTTCTCACTCATGGAAACCCTTTTCCCTCGGCCCTCCATAGATCTTTTGTTCACACACACTGAGGCATTTGGACTCCTTCAAGGGTTACAATAGCATGGTCGGATCTCCTTTGTTGGCCTAGACTAGGCCCTAAATCAAGCTCGGCCTGATCTCTAGCTCTCCAAGATTTCGACCCTCTTACTGCTCCTCTAAGCTTTGACTCGACCCTCTCAGAATAGGAGTTGTGGTCTTCTCAAGGATATCTCAGCGTCGATGAGAAGAACTTGGCCTTCCATTAAGGCACACCCTACACAAGAGAAGTCACATCTCTCTTATGCAGACTGGACCTCTCCTTTGGCTCCTTTATTTATTATTTCTCTTGAGTCATTTAGGAAACCCCTAGATCTTAGGATTTTAACCTCTCAACCCATTAGAATAAATAATTAGTTTCTTTAGGTCCTAAATCTAGTGCTTTGGGTCAAAAACCCCAAATTTCGGTAAATTTCTCAACAAACTCACTTTGATTGGTTTCCTTCTCTCTGAAATACCTTCCGAGCTACCCAAAATTCTAACACTCCCTCTTAGTGAGGAAGGTATTTCCTTCACGCTTCCAGCTCCATGACTTTCCTTGCATGCCCATGATCATCCTCACATGAGTCATGACTTTCCTTGTGTAGCCATATCTATCCTCGTATGTGCCATGTCTTCATTATACTAGGCCTAGCTTTGTCTTGCATGGTGCATGTACCATCTTGTGTTGGGTTTTACATAGGCCCTAGATCCATTTTATGGCTAATAAAACATACAAGCACACTAGGAAGCCCCAACTTACAAGCACTTTGCATAGTAGAAAGCTACAACAATGGAATCAATAAACTACACAAAGTTATTGAGCCCAAAGCTCGATTTTTTATTAGTCCATCAATAAAGGAATCACACGGCTCTCGTACTAGGGATCATGGCCCTTCAAATCACTAGTACAACTAGTACATATAGTATACAAATAGGTTAGGGATTGAGGTTAGATTCATTATTCCTCAATTTGCTCATCACATCAAAGAACAAATTCTTGACTTACTTGCCACATCAGTCCCTTGATTGCATCCCTTTATGTCATCTTTGCCCTTGATGTACCTAGTTGTCCTTTTCCTCCGTCACATAGAGAAGTAACTCCTTTAACTCCTCTGCGTAACTAACTGCTCAATGAGTTTAGTCTTTCAAAAAAACTGCATAATCAACTCTAGAACTTTCGAGTACACACAGTGACTTAGATCCTTTAAGGTCACTATATAATCAACCCTTTAACACATTGTTCACAACTCCATTAGTGAACAAACTTCTGAAATCCATCTAAGCAATTCATATTCTTCACCATATAAGCTTTTTCATATTGTCCTACTGTTGTCTCTCTCTTCTTGAGGTACTCACTACTTCTATTCCAAATATGAGGTCAATTTCGGCGGGCTCGGCCTTACCACAAAAATCCAACAAACTTTTTGAGGCCTTTTGGCCCAACATAGTAGGCTGAACAGAGGTTTGTTAGGCCTCTTTAAGGGATCGACCCTCCTCCCGTTTTACATAACATAACTGTAACTTTAGACAATTTTCAGTGCCTTCCTGCCCCTTGCTCTGGCTTGGACGGAACCCTCTTAGAGCATAGATCATCCACAAAATTCTTGGCCTATCTACTTGGGAATGTTGAAATTGTAGCAAGGAATGACTTCTTTGACTTATGCCTTAGTCAAAGTTGCTAATTTGAATTCAATCTCATAGTTTCTTGAGTTAGCTTTTAGTTAACATGTGTGATGTGGTCTATCAGTGAGTTGTGGACTAGTTGATGGCTAAAATTAGCTATCTAGTGGAGTTAAACTCTAGTTCCTTTCAATTAACTATCTCTAGTTCTAGAATAGAGATAGACTTGAGTTCTTGAGTTTATTTACTTTGACTTTTGTTAGCTCAACTGACTCTCAGTTAACTAGTTGTAGCTACTAAATTTGGCCCTAGTAAGTCATGCAATTCGAATTGGCTATTGAGATTGAATGAAGGCACAGATCTATTTATTTATTGAACAGAAGTTTTTGTGTAGAGACACTTGAGGACCAAGCAGAGAAATTTCTCTTGGGAATTGTGCAAAGAAATAGGAGGAAATTCCTATTTTTTAGGGGTTGAATTGCACAAGGAAATATGAGCTTTGTTGCAGATTTATTTGGCTAAGCATTGGGCAGTCGTGTGTAGAGTTGGTTAGTATTGCAAGGGCTTCAGGTTTGAAGCATATTCTTTGTAATATATCAGATTTCTCAATTGATTTAATATAAGCAAGAGGGGTTTTTCCAAGTTGGGTTCCCTAGATAAATTTCTATGTGTGATTGATCTATGTGATTGTGTTTCTATTCATTGTTTTCTTCTACATAATTTTGGTAGAGAAATCTTCTGTCTTTTGTGATCAGTTTGCTCTCATTAGCAGTTGTAAGGTTTCAAGGATTTTATACATAGAAAACTTAGCCTCTTTCCAACACAAACAGACCATAAACTTTTGCTCCTTCATGTTGCGACTGCTCTTGAGATTTTGCGTCTCCTTCTTAGGCTAATATAGACACAAGATGAGTTGCTATTTTGGTTATGTTCTCATTCACGGAAACCCTTTTCCTCAGCCCTCCATAAATATTTTTTTCACAAAATTTGAGGCATTTGGATTCCTTCAAGAGTTACAATAGCATGGTCACATCTCCTTTCTTGGCCTAGACCAAGCCCTAAATCAAGCTTGGCCTGATCTCTAGCTCTCCAAGACTTCGACCCTCTTACTGCTCCTCTAACCTTTGACTCGACCCCCTCAGAATAGGAGTTACAATATTCTCAAGGGTATCTTGGCCTCCGCGAGGAGAACTTGGCCCTCCACTAAGGTACACCCTACACAAGAGAAGTCACATCTCTCTTATGTAGATCGAACCTCTCCTTTGGCTCCTTTATTTATGGTTCCTCTTGAGTCATTTAGGAAACATCTAGATCTTAGGATTTTCGCCTCCCAACCCATTAGAATAAATAATTAGTTTCTTTAGGTCCTAAATCCAATGCGTTGGGTAAAAAACCCCATCTTTGGGATAATTGCTCAACAAACGCACTTTGATTGGTTTCCTTCTCTCCAAAATACCTTCCAACCTACCCAAAATTATAACACTCCCTCTTAGTGAGGAAGGTATTTCCTTCATACTTCCAGCTCCATGAATTTCCTTACATGCCCATGATCGTCCTCAAATGATCCATCCCTTCATTATACTAGGCCTAGCTTTGTCTTGCATGGTGCATCACTGTCCTTGCATGCAACATGTATTTTCTTTGCACCACCATGAATGTTATCGCACGGTCTATCAATATCCTTGCATCGACTGAAAACTCCTCTATATCGTTAGAACTTGAATATTTAGACTTCCATAAGGTAGCTGACAATCCTTCACAATCTTCATTTGAAGCTAGACTTCCTCTAAGCCTACACAACCTCCACTGGCTAACTCTGCTTCCTACACACACTCTGATCCACTTGCCTTCAACGTAGCTTTCATACCATGTTGCATTTTCCATAGGCCCTAGATCCAGTCTATTGTTAGCCAGGCACACAAACAAACCCCTCTTTTTGTATTGTCGCATTGGCCAATGTGACCATGACACTTTATAATACACAACAAATGTGTATGTGTGTGTTTAAAAGTTTCCCCGTGTGGTGACATGGCGGTGGCGGCATGTAGAATGAACAGTGGCAGGATGAGGCGATATAATATACAATGGGCTTATAACTTCATAATTTGTACTTTGAACCAAGTATGAACATGCAAGAATCCTAGGACTTGGCATTAGGTGTGGAACTATGGAGATGTGAGAAAGCAAATAATTGGCCTTTAATGCAAAGCTATAGAGATGCAATGGCTCAAAATGCAATAATTGAATGCAAAAAAGTAAAGACACTAAAATTGGTGACTGCATTTGAAAATATATTAGTTTGGAATGCAAAGAATGGCAACGTTCTACACTGGACATTGGATGTGAGAATGCCAAGATTCCAAACCAACTACACATATGCAGGGATACGAGGTAGGGAACAAGACCCTATGAATCGTGCATTCCACAAGCAAAATGCAAAAACAAAAAAAACAAAACAAAACAACAAACAAAAAAAACAAATTTATAAAACCAAAAGAAAACTCAAAAATAAGCCTCACACTTTGCATTGGATGCAGAATGTGAGAATTTGGAAAAAAATACAACCAAAAAGAAGGCAACAAGACTCTTCACTTACTACATATGAAATGCAAAAATGTGCAAATACAAGCCAAGGAAATTATTTGAAAACTAGATGTGTGAGAATGTGAACAAAATGACAAGCAAAATTTCAAAATCTCTCAAGATCATTATCATACCCATTTTTTAATATAAAAACATCACTACTTCTTTACGTTGTGTACAAAGAGATGTTACAACAACAATGGTTAGTGGAGACCTACCTCGAGGGAATCCCGAGTGTCCATCAAATGAAAATTACCAAGCTCATACAAAACATTGATATCATAAACTAAGTTACTAAACATAATCATACCCAAAAACATGAAAAACCAAACATCAAGTATTTGGAGGTTGAGCATCATCCTCCACAAAGATTTTCGCAAATATATTGACCCCCCTTATCCTTCTCCTATGATGTACTTGACTGTGGATCTCCATCCAAAACGATAAGGTTGGCCTAGTTCTCTTCAAAAGCCCAAGAACCCTCCTACTTCAAAGTTTTTGCTTATTCAACCACCTATAAAACCATGATCGCAATCTTGAACACCACTTTACACATACTTCAAATTTTTCGTCATATGATTGTGTGAAGGATGTTGTAGGTTTTAACCCCGTACAGAAATTACCTACATACGAATTTTAAAAACAAAAAATAAACAATGTCAAAAGCATAAAACATAAAACATATATACACAGATTTTCCCCTGGATCCAAAAATTGTGACTACCAAATTGATTTTTAATAATATTCCTTTCAATGTTACAATACATATATATACATGTCGAAGCATCCATTAACCTTGGATTAGAACATAATCGTAGTTCCCTTAATCAGATCTACAAAATACCATGGACAGAAAAACATCATGTGCAAAATCCATGCACAAAACCATAGGTAGATCTGCCCACCTAATATAGGGTCCAAAAAAATTCTCAGGGCACTGCCTCAAACCCCGTGCAGGGGTGCTTCCACCCCCTGCATACCCCTCGAAAGGAGGGGCAGCGACCCCCCTATGACCCCACGACAACACCTAGCACAACGTACAGCAGGAACTCCCGCATGTGGGGTAGTCGTGGAAAGAATATAACACAACCAAACATTCTCCCACTTGATGTTTTCTTTCCACGGGAGAGCTTAGTCATTGATCTAGACTTGTAACGCCCATTGTTTTTCGACAATAAGAGAACTTCTCAATGCTCGTAGACTTTGTCAATGCATCTGCAATATTCTTCAAAGTGTCCACCTTTACCAGCAACACATTTTTGTTCTCAACCATATCCCTCACAAAGTGATACTAAAAATCAATGCGCTTTGTCTTTGAATGATAAACAGGGTTCTTTGCCAAGAAAAATTCACTTTGGTTGTCACAGTCTATCCTTATATCTCGTTGTGCTAACCCCATACTTGAACACAATCTCTGCAACCAAACTACTTCCTTGCTTGTATGAGTGGCTACTATATCTTGTTGTACTAACCACATACTTGAACACAATCTCTGCAACCAAACTACTTCATTGCTTGTATGAGTGGCTACCATGTATTCTTCCTCTATAGTTGAAAGTGCCACTATATATTGTCTTTTACTCATCCAACTTACTCCACCTCCAAATAGGTTAAACACATACCCACTTGTAGATCTTCTCTGATCCAAATCTCTGGCCCAATCTGCATCAACAAAGCCATGGATGTCCAAAATTTTGTCCAATCCTGGTCTTCTTTGGTAGCACAAACCATAATCACTAGTGCCACGCAAATACCTAAAAACCTGCTTCACTATTGTCCAATGCTCCTTCCCTGGTTTTGACATAACCCTGCTCAATATTCTCACTCCATGCGCAATGTTTGGTCTAGTACATACCATTGCATAGATCAGTATATCGACTGCACTTGCATATGGAACGCGGGATATGCCCTCTTCCTCTTCTTGTGTCTTGGGACACTGTTTAGAAAATAAATTTACACCTACCAGAATTGGAACCTTCACCAATTTACTATCCTGCATATTAAACCTCGACAATATTGTCTCGACATATTTCCTCTGGCTTAACCAAAGCTTCCTCTTTGCACGATCTCATTTAATTTTCATGCCCAAAATATAGTTTGCAGCAACAAAATCTTTCATGTTGAATTTAGAGGACAATTGGGTCTTCAAATCCTAGATAAATTTTGTCATTTCTAACTAGCAACATATCATCTACATACAAGACTAGATAAATAACACAGTCACCAATTAATTCAAAATACACACAGTGATCTACTTTGCTTCTGGTGAAGCCAAGTCCCCGTATAAATGTATCAAATTTTTGATACCACATCCTTGGTGATTGTTTTAACCCATATAGAAACTTTTTTACCTTGCATACCAATTATTTCTTACCCTTCACCACAAAGCCTTCAGGTTGCTTCATGTAGATCTCTTCTTCCAGATCCCCGTGAAGAAATGTTGTCTTCACATCCATCTTCTCTACCTCAAAATCAAAAGCAACATCAATAGATAAAAGTAATCTAATAGAAGCTACCTTGGCAAAATAAGAAAAAATATCACCAAAATCAATTCTCGACACCTGGGAATAACATTTTCTACCAACCGAGCTTTGTATTTCTCCACCTTTCCTTTTGCATTCATCCTCTTCTTGAACACCCATTTTCTACCAATAGCAGTGCAAGCTTGAAGCTTGTACAGGGTTCCAATCCGAACTCCCCGCATCAATACCAGTGTTTCCCAAACCATCTTGCAAGTATCTTTCTCGAACATTGTTTTTACACCTGCATTATCTAACTTGCTTATTGAAATCAGATTTCTAGCCAATGCAGGAATATGCAGAACACCCGGAAGCGTTATAATCCTCCCACCTTGCAACTTCAACTTGACTTTTCCGTGACCAATGGTTCTAGCCTTCTGTCATCTCCTAAGAAGACATCAACACCATCATATTTCTCATACTCGTAAAACCACTCTCTATGGGGAGTGAAGTAAAAAGATGCAATTGATTCAATCAACCATGCCTCATGATCTACATGTGTACCTAAAGAAGAAGCCAAGTACACATCCACACCTTCATCTGAGGTGGTTTTTGCCTCTGCAGAAGGAGCATCATCAAATCCCTTTCCTTTCTCGGGAGCTTTAGATTTATAGTCCCTTTTGAAGTGCCCTTCATTTCTGCATTTCCAACACACATTTCCAGGTTTTCCTGGAGATTTAGCTCTCCCTCTAAATTTAGATCTCTCACTCGAAGACTTATTTTTGTTTCTATTATGGGACCGTCCTCATACAAACAAGGCATCAACATTCTAGCCCTCCATATTTTTCCATCTCATCTCCTTCGACAACAAAGATGAGACTATTTCTTCAAACTGCAAGGCAGTATCATTGCTACCTATCGCAACAACCAAACTATCCCATGAATCTTGTAGAGAACACAACAAACTGATGCACTTATCTTCATCTGGAATTTTAATATCAACATATAATAATTGGCTTACCGCGATATTAAATGCGTTGAAATGATGTGTCAGCGAGTCTCCATCTTTCATCCTCATGTTATACAGCTTTTTTGATGGGAACAATTTATTCACCAGAGACTTAAATTGGTACAAAGATTCTAACTTGTCCCACAAAGCCTTCGCCAAAACTTCCCCTGATACATTCAGCAATATTGAATCTAAGACACACAATCGTATTGTGCTCTTTTTCTTCCGATCGAACTTCACCCAACCTTCAGCTAACATTGATGTTGGTTTAGTACTTGGATCTACCGTGATCCGCTGACCTTTATCCACCAACAGATCCTCCATCTTGAGTTTCCACAATCCAAAACTCTGGCCGTTAAATTTCTCAATCTCTATCTTTCCAATGCTCGTCATCTTCTTTCTCCATAAGAATCAATCCCGCAGATCTCCCACTGCACAGGGTCTACCACAGGCCTAAGAAAAAAACCCCTCAGCAGCAAAGGCGTCCCCTTGAAGCCAAAACAACTCTGATACCAAATGTAAGTTTTAACCCCGTACAGAAATTACTTGCATACGAATTCTAAAAACAAAAAATAAACAATGGCGAGAGCATAAGACATAAAACAGATAAACACAGAGATTTTCCCCTAGATCCCAAAACCGAGACTACCACATTAAATTTTCATTATATTTCTTTCACCGTTACAATACATATATATACATGTTGAAGCATTCATAAACCCCAATCCATTAACCATGGTTTAGAACATAACCGTAGTTCCCTTGACTGGATCTACAAAATATCATGGACAGAAAACCATCATGCCCAAAACCATGTACGAAATCCATGCACAAAACCGTAGACAGCGTAATAACCCTGGTAAGACAGCATAACAACCCTCCAACTTTACAAACAAGAAAATTGATTGCCAAGTTGCCATACACGCACACCAAATCTGCACAAAATCTATTCCCACACTCATCCATGTTTGGCATGCCTTTTAGAATGGGCAGACCACAGAAAGAATGTAAGCCTGGTAAGACAGCGTAACAACCCTCCAACTTTACAAACAAGACAATTGATTGCCAAGTTGCCATACACGCACACCAAATCTGCACAGAATCTGTTCCCAGACTCATCCATGAATGTAAGCCTGGTAAGACAGCGTAATAACCCTCCAACTTTACAAACAAGACAATTGATTGCCAAGTTGCCATACACGCACACCAAATCTGCACAGAATCTGTTCCCAGACTCATCCATGTTTGGCATGCCTTTTAGAAAGGGCAGACCACAGAAAGAATGTAACCCTGGTAAGACACCGTAATAACCCTCCCCAACTTTACAAACAAGACAATTGATTGCCAAATTGCCATACACGCGCACAATAAAATTCTCGCACAACAAGAGCTTTAACTAATTAGCAGTTCTGTAGAAATGATCATGTCTGTCTAAAATATTCAAATGTCTAATTAGCAGTTCTGTAGAAATGATCATGTCTGTCTAAAATATTCAAATGTCAAGTCTCTGAAATCGTGCTAGAGTTTATTTACTGACAACCCTTTTTTCCCTCCTCTCTTTGAAAAATTAACATGTGAGTCTGTCTAAAATGTATCAAGTGTGCATACCCTGGAGATGCATTGATCCCTTCCAAATACAATGATGTTCCAAGACGTGAATCAAAAGATATGATCATAGGATCTTAATAAAATTTGAAACGCTTCTCTCAAGCCCACAGCTTGGGTATTGACTGTACAAGGGTATGCCTTAGGCTCTGCATTTTCTCTTGTCAGCTGGCAGTTACTTCGTGCGTTTCCTCCTCTCTGCAGCTTATCAGAATTTCCTTTCACATTGTTTAACTTATTCCATGAAAACTAAGTTGGGGCATTGGCCCTGGTTTTAGCCTAAGACACACATTTCCACAGGCCAATCTAAGTGGAAAACAGTGTCAACTGGTTTTTTGGCTTGGGCGGCATCACGTCTGTTCACAAAATACCGCAGGGGAACTAAGATAAAGTCAAAGAAAAGATATCTCAGATGGAACATGTCTATGGAAATTTCAAGAAAATTCAAGCCCCTGAACAAAGTGCAACCCTGGGTAAATTAGAAACACTATCCACTGTCACCACAGTAGTGGTTAAAGTACGGAGTGATTTAGGGTTTTTACCCTTGGGCAAATTAGAAACACTGCCCACTGTCACCACGGCAGTGGTTAAGTACAGAGTGATTTATGGTTTTTACAATGGAAGGTGAAACTCAAGAGGACAAGAGCCTTATCCTCTAGGCCATTTAGTTGTGGCAGCAAAATTACAGGAAGGCTTGAGTGGAATTGAGAACATTAACAAAGAAATTAGCAGAACCTTACTAAAAAGATCAAACTGATTAATATGTCAATATTGAATGATATCCTCATTCAAACATCAACGTGTATACCATGCAACCATCAATACAAAGAGAGCAGCAGGACGGCCTTCAAAATGAATGAACAGACGGCAACTTATTTATTGACACATCAGATTACATCAATAGGTCAAATAGAACTGGACATGCCACAACTTAAGCACTTCCAAAATAACAAGGCAGACAGATCTGAACAAAAAATACACCAGCAAGTTTACAATGGCAGCGTTATACATCATATTTCACCTACAAAAAAGACGAAGATATAAGCACAAATCTGTTATTAGCCCTTTCTCCCTTGCCTGCAAGAAACAATGTACTTCCTCTTAAAAAATAATCCTCGTCTCTTTTATCGCTCCTCTTTGAACCCTAGGGGGCTAGATCAAGGGAGGGAGAGTAATAGAATAGTCTTCCACCAACCCATCCTCCATTAAATATCATTAAGAAGCCACCTGATAACTTCCCGAGTGGGCACTCCTTATCTAACATGGTTTAGGGCTTGAATGTGTATTCAAGGCCAAATGGGAGCCTCCTCATGCAAGGCACTCCACTTAGTATGTGCAATTAGCCATAATTTACGAGCAAATGAGTGTATTAGAGCCATATTAAACTACCTGGTGTAGAAGGCTCCGTTGCTGGTGCGCATCTGACCTGAATTAGGGTTTGGAAGGGAATACAACTCCACTTGGCATCTCCTCCATGAGAGCGCTGCTCCAGATGATCATTTAACACTTGCTTCAGGAAGTAAAATGGGGATTTTGGGTCCACGTCCATCCTTCCGAGGTGAGTGCTCCTTTAGAAATGCTTTCCTTTCCTTGCTTCATGCACAAATGATGAATTGGGTTCAAACTTCATAAATATCCCCAAATGCTAACCGCTCTTCCTATAGAAGATTGTTGACCTAGTCGTTACGGGGAAATAGACCTATTTGGGCCCACTGGAAACCTCAAGCTAAGTGCTCCTCCGTATGGTCATCTTACCCATGTTACATATTAAACAGTGACTTCCAGACTACTTGCTGATTCCTCAAGCTGAACGCTCCTCTTCAAGAATACTCGATGCCATGTCTCAGGCACGTGTAGCATCCCCAGGCCTATAAATCCCTCCCACAAGAAAGACACTTCTATAAGCAGATTCTCTGCTCTTCATCTTCGGCTATGCACATCGTTTGAGGTGGATATCTTCAGCCAAGTGTTATAATTCATATGACTGATGCCTTCAAGCTCAATCCATACACCATCCACCCTAAGTACTAACCTTCAAATGCCTTGTTCTAGCCGTGAGGGATGAATCAAGTATGCCCGTGGTAAGATCAAACCAAGTGTCCTTCCAGACTGTGCCCATAACCTGCAAACCCAACTAATCTCCTTTATCCGTTCACACCTCGACCTTAGGGGCCTTCCTAAGGTAGAGAAATGGCTCAAAATGAACCGTGCATTTTCAGGCATCAACAGAACAAAAAGGTAAGTGCTTATTCGATTTTCACTTTCAACAATAACAAATCATGAATGTGTGGCCCTAGCAATCCTTTACACTGTCAAAATTTGAAGCTAGAGTTTTCAGAAAGTTACTAGAGGGAGGCCAAATACGAGGAGTGGGGAAAGAACATGGTAACTAACATAAATATTAACAAAAGGGACACGTATCCAGTAACGTAGATACTAGCATATGCACTCTCAGTCTCACTTCAGCCCAGCCCTGTGACAGTTGTTGAATCACCAAGGGCATAAATCAGCACAAATAAAGTTCTATAATAAACTGGTACAAAATACGGCTACATTTTACAGCGTAATGGGATTTGGCAAAAAAAACACTTTTCACTTCTGATAACCAAACTTCTATTAGAAGCATTCGAATATAAGCAGCCACACAATTTAAAGGGTGCAATCACACCCGATAACAAAAAACTTCTACTAAAAGAATTAAAATATCCGTGGCCACACCACAATATATAATGCGCAAACTTATTGCACATCCACAATAAACAAAACTTACACTACATAGTACATACACCGATTACTAAGCACATACCATTAATGGCCAAATATTATACAGACTTCACAACAAAACTGAATAGCATATTAAGCATAGCATACAAATAAAAATAAATAAGTGTATCCAAGATGGCTACTCTGAAGAACACAGGTTATCCCATTCAACATTAAACCCTTGATGGATTCAAACTGTCGTGTTTTACAATGCGCATAAGAAATAAAAAGCAACTAACCCAACATGCAAAACCTGTATTCTTCATGACGAAACATCAAAACTTTTGAAGTCCTACAAATTACGATCAGAAAAACAAACAAGTAACTAGCTCAGCATGTAAATGGATGTTGCACTTGTCTATCTGACCTCAAAGGTCACACGGTGTCTCAGCCTGCCTTAATCATCAACCTCAATTGCAAGAAACAAAGCTCCAATGCCTCCAAACACTTTTGGCTGGAGCCACAAATTTCTTTGAAACATTACAGATAATATTTTGCTTGTAGTTAAACAAGGGCTCTTTTATTACTGCAACAAAATCTTTCAGATATCTTCTTCATCCTCCTCTTCGTCTGAGATATCTTCTTCCTCCTCTTCGTCTGAGATATCTTCTTCCTCCTCTTCGTCTGAGGTATCTTCTTCCTCCTCTTCGTCTGAGATATCTTCGTCTGAGATTGTTGGAAGTTCATTTATCACCTCGTATATTGTTGGAAGTTCATTTATCATGTTTGAAAGCCGCTTCCTGTCATCAGGCCAATTTCAATTAGACCTCAAATAAATCTATGGAAGAATCTGGTCAATGTTTAATCTGTTTTATGTTTTTCTTCTAGATTTCTGGTTCCATAGTTCAGTTTGCAAGCAGAATTAAAGTCAGGATTGCTTTTTCTTTTCATTTTTTTCTTTTTTTCTTTTGGAGTCCAGACATTTAATGGCAATTTTCCATGTTCACAGATGTAATTGGATAAAAAAATCCATGTCACCAGAATGTGAATAATCCCAACGTTTGCTGGACAATATGGTAGATAATGATGTCGCCCTAATGGTCTATAGACATGCACTACACAATGGAAAATGACCAACAGTTCAGCTGTTGAGAAACAAGAGGTAAAAATTCAGAAATCAAGATTAAGGAATACAACGTGTGCGAAAGATTGTTTTAATGAATACCAATAAAATCAAACCAGAGGAAGCATTGCAAATTAATTGGCTAACTTAAATTCAATTTTCCATACAGATAATTGCTGCAGATATTTCATGTTTTTATGCTGCTGCAGGTCTGCATTGTATCACTTTAGGTTTGACAGTTTTTCAGTTTTCTGAGTCTCCGCAGATGACAATTTCTATCCTCTAAAGGGTTGTGTAGGCATGCACCACACAGGGCTACAATGGCCATTTTTGCAAGGCTTTTGAGTTTGATTGAAACAAATACAGGTTGCAATATTTGTATTCTTTCTGTAGCAAATGCAACAAAATGGCAGAATAACTTTAAGACTGAAGGTGTACACAGTAAACTGTCAGGATAACCTGTATCTGAGTGAGGGTGTGGTGATCCAAAGAAAAACTTTGTGCATCATTTGATGAGAATCATGACTACCAAAATGCATGCATTTGGGTAACGGCCCCTCAAATCTGTAATTGCAGAAAATCATAATCTGAAACATATGAAAGAACATTAATGGATTGCCAAGGCCAGCAGCTCATAATAGCATTACACGTTTCCAAACAATGAGAATCAATGCAGGCTGCCATTATTTTTTCACATAACACAAAAACCAACATAACAATGTATTAAACATTCAACAAGATGTTCAAAATACTGTAGGTTGTTCAGATGTTTAGATTTCATCCTAAAACTAGAAGTTAATTGGATATTATGATTATACCATCAGCCATGGCAATGCCAGAGTAAAGAACTGAGTAAAAAATGACCAAGTTTTCACAATCAGGTGGCAGAGGCGTGAATCACCCAAAAGTCAAAAGATTCTACCAACTCAACCAAAAATGTTATTGTAAAATGCTGCCCACCAGTTTTGCTTTATATATTCACAATTCATGGAATATAAATCAATTGATAGTATAGAATAAGCCATCAAGCATGCCCTTGTCGACAAAGAATTTGATTTTGATGTAAAATCCAGTAAAGAGCTTCCTCTCATTTAAATCAGAAAGGCACATAAGAAAGATATTAGAGAAAAATAATATGTACCGGTCATGTTTGTCAAACCCCAATCGTCCACCATAATAGACAGAAACTGCATGTAGCCAGGAATCACTTTGTACAGCAACTAGTGATAGCCAATCTTTTTCTGGCATCCTATCTCTTGCAAAGTTTATTCCCAAAGCTGGCTCGGGAAGTTCAGGAGGCACCTCTTCTGCAGGTAGATTGACTTTCCATGTTTCATCTCGAAATCCATAAAGACATAGATTGTCCTTATCTGCAACACATAAAGAATGCAATATGAACAACCATCACGGCCATATAGATCAAGGTTCAACAGAACCACTAAACAATATTTTGATCATTATGAAACGAAACATCAATTATATAAGTCAAAAAACACTCAATTGTAGTGGTGTTATATTTTGAAGTTTCATCAAATAGAACTTTAAGGGTATAACATTAAGCTGTCACTCGAAATCCTAACTGGACCACAATACAAACAACTTCTAAAGAGGATGAAAAGTACATGGATTCCCCCGTTTTATTATTATCTCACATCAGGCATGCAATCAAAGAACCCTAAGCTAAGAAACAGAAAACCAGGACCTTACACACCATAGACTCTAAGCTACCCCCAAAGATGAGAAAAACAAAAAACTACAGCTTAGAGTAAAGCTTAAACGCCTATTTTCATTTCCAAAATAAGAGCATATGATATGGAACCTCCATTATCCAGCCCTTACAATACAATTCAGACGTTTGTGAGAACTCATATACAAATCACATTAAATGCACTCCAAAAACATTGTCAGATGAAGAACTGAACTTGAATCTAGGCCATCTTACATTTCTTAAGCCAATTTGGGAATCATATTCAAACACCTAAATTTCTTGGATCTAGTCAATCTTACATTTCTTAAAGTCAATTTGGGTATCACATTCAAGCAACTAAATTCCTAAAATATCTCTAAAAACGGCTCACAGAATTCTTCCGCCACCCTCAAAATCAGTGTTGTGAGAGCTTCCCGTGTTTTTTATTGTTTCCTGGGATAAGTACTCACTCCCTCATCAAAACTCAAACCAAGATTCAACTTAAAACTCTCCAACTGTTCAAAACTCATCAAGCTTGCCCAAGACTCACCAAACTCACCCAATGTCTGGCTTCAAAACTCATCAAGCTTGCCCAAGACTCACCAAACTCACCCAGTGTCTGGCTTCAAAACTCATCAAACTCATCTGAAAATGTTGTTTTGTATATTTTATGAATTGGAAATGTCAATTTTTGTTCTGCACAAATTTCCTATATTTTTAGTCTTCTTCACTGAATGCATAAGAAAGAACCATAACATTAGCTTATTTAGAGGATTTTGATATTTTCTGCTAACACTGAGGAACTCACGTGGATCACATTGCTGATAAAACTCCTCCACATCTGCAACAAAACAAGCCAAAGATAAGTCCAAATAAGATGTTTAACATTACATTAAATTTCATATTTAGAATAATGTGATATGAAATATTTAAAGCAACAATAAAACAATATCAATAAAAATATTTTTAATCCCTACAAATTTGCTCCAAAAGAAACCAACGGCAAGTTCATGGTTGCGAATGTCAAAAAGACCTTAACCTTGATCATCAGAAGTTGATAAAACATTTTGTATCACACATTAGAAAACATAATACTGACAGAAGCTTATTTAACTTGCGGAAAAACAAAAATATATATATATATATATCTCTATATATATATATATATATATATATATATATATATATCGAAACGTCAAAGAGTCATCCAGATCTGATTTGCTCCAAAAGAAGACAACCATATGTCCAAATGAAAAATTGTTAACATGATCCAAAACTTCATGATGCAAATGTCAAAGAGATCTTAACCTTGAGTACCTTTTTTATGGAGTTGTAGAAAACCCTTTGTATCACAAAATGGTAAAACTAATACTGACAAAAGACTACTTAACCGAATAAGAAAAATTTAAATAGTAAAGGATTATAAAAGACCAGAATTAATAAACAAAAGATCTACAAAAATATGTAACCTCGTTCAAATACAGTAGATTAGAACTAAGAGCTATAATTAACATAAAAAAATAAAAATATAATACTGAAATACAGTACGGATATATGCTGATAAAACTAAAATATATAATGAATCCAAATATAGTAGGGTCACAGATAAGTCTACAATCAAACAGTTAGGAATCAGGATGGATATAAACCAAATTATCACAGCACAATGGGATCTAGAAAACAATTCATATCACAGCACAATAACCAAAAAAATTACCTACAGAAGCACATTTAACCCAAAAAAAAAACAAGACAAATAATCTAAATAGAAAGGAACAAGGAAAAAATAGAATGAATAAACAACAGTCATCAAAAAACAAAATATAATGAAAAATATTAAACAAGTTGGTTCAACCTCCCTTGGATGACGAACACTTAGTCCATACCAACAGATTTACTAGGGATGCCATCCATAAAGAAGGGAAAGCATCCATTGAATTTCCCCATGAGTGTGTCAATTCAGTCTAGCCTAGACAGTGGAGTGGAATGTTATCCATCCCACTCAAGCTCAATTACAACAAGTGACATGTGAATGAAATGTTGGGATCTTAATAAGTGTATTGTTGTATTGGCATTGAGACTTAAACAACCCGGTTTACCCTTGGTAGTAGGTACCAATCATCAGAATGAAAGTGCCCAGTGGGTTTCCCCAGGATATGTAATTCATGGAAAAACATATATATAGGCCAAAGGTTAGCTCAACCAATTGTTGCTAATGTTGTTGGGTATTTGGCTAATCCCATTCTACTAGGTGGCCAATTCAAATCCCCTTGCATGACAAACCAGACTACATCAACAGATTCCTTAAAAGGAGCTCCTATTGTTAGCTCAATCAGTTGAACCATCTGCCCATTTCATGTTGCCAACAAGGAGGCCATAGGTCATTGTTTCAAATCCGGTTGAGTCCTCATCGGTTACCAGCCATTATTGTAGCTGGCAATTAAACTGCCCTCCAACAGGATATTCCCAGGATTGGGGGGAAAGTCTGTGTGTGTATATAACTCAAATTCAGTGCATATGAAATATAATAGAACTTACAAATTTACAAAAACCCTATTCAAATACATTAGCGTTGTAGATAAATGTAATATTTAAAAAAATACAATTATAGAAATTTTATTCAATGATAAATAAAAGGATGATAAAGCCAAACAAGGTACGAAAAGCCTGCTATCTAGATGGGAAGATATAGGAAAATATAAGAATATTTTCCTATCTCAGGATCTGATAATGGCAGAAGACCGTAAAAACAATATAAACTAGGCAGACTGGAGAAGGAGTACCTTGTTTAAGTGCCCATCTTTTGATAGGGTGCCGTAAGGAAAGACATGAACTAGTTAGTCAGGATGAATGAGATCCTCGGACCTGCTTAAAAGCTCTCAGTAGATCTGAAAAAAAACTGCTATAATACACAATAATATAATGAAAATTCCATTTTATTTACTAAAGAAACAACAAGAATGCATATAAATCTAAAATATAATAAAAACTTTATTCAAATGCAAAACCAAATATAATAAAAACTTTATTCAAATGCAAAACCTAAAATATAATGGCCAAAAATAAAAATAACAAAAAAAATAATAATTAAGTACAGTAATCTTATTCAAAAACAGTAGGGATGCTGATAAACATAATAAAAAGCAGAAACTTACATATATGACTCGAGTAATATAAAGCCCTTTCAGCATTTCATCATTTGCGAAAAATTCTCAGCGTGAAAACACAAGGCTTTGAAAAGAAATAATAGCACACAATTCAAGCATATTTATGTGCGTGTGAATGCATTTGTAATGACGCTACAGGAGATTTGTTCTAGAGAATATGATAAAATATGGGCAGAAACCTTGAGCATGATTAAATCACGGAGTACGCGAAAAAAAACGATTCTTAGATTACAGTGAGGATGCGGATAACCCTAAAACTTAAAAAGAAAAATAAAATTACAGAGATCTCGTTCAAATACAGCAGGGATGCCAAGAACGTAATAAATATTCTTTTAATGGAGAAAACAACAGAAAATCTTGAAAAATAAACAATAGCACGAGGCACACGAGTGTAAACCTTGGTAATAATTAAAATATGGTGTATACATATTTCATATACAAAATATGAAATTGTGTAACACGGTAGGGATGCAGATAAACCTGGGATATAAGAAAAAATGCGAAATTACAGAACTCTTTTTCAAATACAGTTCGAAAGCGGATAAACCTAATAAATCATAAAGAAAAACGAAAAATAGCAAAAATCTCTTAAAAACAAACAACACTGCACAATTCAAATTTGTTCACGTATGTGCGCGTAAAAAAACTGCGGAAAACTTTTAACTTCAATCTTTTTTCTTTTTTCTTGTTAGAAACTGACCCGTAGTGAGGGCTTTGATCAAGCCAGCTCGACGTGCTTTGAAATCTTCAAAAACGTCGTCCACAGTGTACCTAACGGAATTACCACCTTCCATTTTTCTTGTTGATGCAGTTCCAGGGACAACCTCGTATATTGTTGGAAGTTCATTTATCATGTTTAAAAGCCGCTTCCTGTCATCAGGCCAATTTCAATTAGACCTCAAATAAATCTATGGAAGAATCTGGTCAATGTTTAATCTGTTTTATGTTTTTCTTCTAGATTTCTGGTTCCATAGTTCAATTTGCAAGCAGAATTAAAGTCAGGATTGATTTTTCTTTTCATTTTTTTCTTTTTTTCTTTTGGAGTCCAGACATTTAATGGCAATTTTCCATGTTCACAGATGTAATTGGATAAAAAATCCATGTCACCAGAATGTGAATAATCCCAATGTTTGCTGGACAATATGGTAGAAAATGATGTCGCCCTAATGGTCTATAGACATGCACTACACAATGGAAAATGACCAACATTTCAGCTGTTGAGAAACAAGAGGTAAAAATTCAGAAATCAAGATTAAGGAATACAACGTGTGCGAAATTGTTTTAATGAATACCAATAAAATCAAACCAGAGGAAGCATTGCAAATTAATTGGCTAACTTAAATTCAATTTTCCATACAGATAATTGCTGCAGATATTTCATGTTTTTATGCTGCTGCAGGTCTGCATTGTATCACTTTAGGTTTGACAGTTTTTCAGTTTTCTGAGTCTCCGCGGATGACAATTTCTATCCTCTAAAGGGTTGTGTAGGCATGCACCACACAGGGCTACAATGGTCATTTTTGCAAGGCTTTTGAGTTTGATTGAAACAAATACAGTTTGCAATGTTTGTATTCTTTCTGTAGCAAATGCAACAAAATGGCAGAATAACTTTAAGACTGAAGGTGTACACAGTAACTGTCAGGATAACCTGTATCTGAGTGAGGGTGTGGTGATCCAAAGAAAAACTTTGTGCATCATTTGATGAGAATCATGACTACCAAAATGCATGCATTTGGGTAACGGCCCCTCAAATCTGTAATTGCAGAAAATCATAATCTGAAACATATGAAAGAACATTAATGGTGGATTGCCAAGGCCAGCAGCTCATAATAGCATTACACGTTTCCAAACAATGAGAATCAATGCAGGCTGCCATTATTTTTTCACATAACACAAAAACCAACATAACAATGTATTAAACATTCAACAAGATGTTCAAAATACTGTAGGTTGTTCAGATGTTTAGATTTCATCCTAAAACTAGAAGTTAATTGGATATTAAGATTATACCATCAGCCATGGCAATGCCAGAGTAAAGAACTGAGAAAAAAATGACCAAGTTTTCACAATCAGGTGGCAGAGGCGTGAATCACCCAAAAGTCGAAAGATTCTACCAACTGAACCAAAAATGTTATTGTAAAATGCTGCCCACCAGTTTTGCTTTATATATTCACAATTCATGGAATATAAATCAATTGATAGTATAGAATAAGCCATCAAGCCTGCCCTTGTCGACAAAGAATTTGATTTTGATGTAAAATCCAGTAAAGAGCTTCCTCTCATTTAAATCAGAATGGCACATAAGAAAGATATTAGAGAAAAATAATATGTACCGGTCATTTTTGTCAAACCCAGATTGTCCACCATGATAGACAAAAACCGCATGTAGCCAGGAATCACTATGAATAGCAACCTGCGATAGCCAATCTTTTTGCCCATCTCTTGCAAAGTTTATTCCCAACGCTGGCTCGGGAAGTTCAGGAGGCAACTCTTTTGCAGGTAGATTAACTTCCCATGTTTCATCTGGAAATCCAAAAAGACATAGATTTTCCTTATCTGCAACACATAAAGAATGCAATATGAACAACCATCACGGCCATATAGATCAAGGTTCAACAGAACCACTAAACAATATTTTGGTCATTATGAAACGAGGCATCAATTATATAAGTCAAAGAACAATCAATTGTAGTGGTGTTATATTTTGAAGTTTCATCAAATAGAACTTTATGGGTATAACATTAAAAACTCATCAAACTCATCTGAAAATGTTGTTTTGTATATTTTATGAATTGGAAATGTCAATTTTTGTTCTGCACAAATTTCCTATATTTTTAGTCTTCTTCACTGAATGCATAAGAAAGAACCATAACATTAGCTTATTTAGAGGATTTTGATATTTTCTGCTAACACTGAGGAACTCACGTGGATCACATTGCTGATAAAACTCCTCCACATCTGCAACAAAACAAGCCAAAGATAAGTCCAAATAAGACGTTTAACATTACATTAAATTTCATATTTAGAATAATGTGATATGAAATATTTAAAGCAACAATAAAACAATATCAATAAAAATATTTTTAATCCCTACAAATTTGCTCCAAAAGAAACCAACGGCAAGTTCATGGTTGCGAATGTCAAAAAGACCTTAACCTTGATCATCAGAAGTTGATAAAACATTTTGTATCACACATTAGAAAACATAATACTGACAGAAGCTTATTTAACTTGCGGAAAAACAAAAAAACAAAAAATATATATATATATATATATATATAATATATATATATTTCGAAACGTCAAAGAGTCATCCAGATCTGATTTGCTCCAAAAGAAGACAACCATATGTCCAAATGAAAACCTTGAGTACCTTTTTTATGGAGTTGTAGAAAACCCTTTGTATCACAAAATGGTAAAACTAATACTGACAAAAGACTACTTAACCGAATAAGAAAAATTTAAATAGTAAAGGATTATAAAAGACCAGAATTAATAAACAAAAGATCTACAAAAATATGTAACCTGTTCAAATACAGTAGATTAGAACTAAGAGCTATAATTAACATAAAAAAAATAAAAATATAATACTGAAATACAGTACGGATATATGCTGATAAAACTAAAAATATATAATGTTATCCAAATATAGTAGGGTCACAGATAAGTCTACAATCAAACAGTTAGGAATCAGGATGGATATAAACCCAGATTATCACAGCACAATGGGATCTAGAAAACAATTCATATCACAGCACAATAACCACAAAAATACCTACAGAAGCACATTTAACCAAAAGAAAAAACAAGACAAATAATCTAAATAGAAAGGAACAAGGAAAAAATAGAATGAATAAACAACAGTCATCAAAAAACAAAATATAATGAAAAATATTAAACAAGTTGGTTCAACCTCCCTTGGATGACGAACACTTAGTCCATACCAACAGATTTACTAGGGATGCCATCCATAAAGAAGGGAAAGCATCCATTGAATTTCCCCATGAGTGTGTCAATTCAGTCTAGCCTAGACAGTGGAGTGGAATGTTATCCATCCCACTCAAGCTCAATTCTGACAAGTGACATGTGAATGAAATGTTGGGATCTTAATAAGTGTATTGTTGTATTGGCATTGAGACTTAAACAACCCGGTTTACCCTTGGTAGTAGGTACCAATCATCAGAATGAAAGTGCCCAGTGGGTTTCCCCAGGATATGTAATTCATGGAAAAACATATATATAGACCAAAGGTTAGCTCAACCAATTGTTGCTAATGTTGTTGGGTATTTGGCTAATCCCATTCTACTAGGTGGCCAATTCAAATCCCCTTGCATGACAAACCAGACTACATCAACAGATTCCTTAAAAGGAGCTCCTGTTGTTAGCTCAATCAGTTGAACCATCTGCCCATTTCATGTTGCCAACAAGGAGGCCATAGGTCATTGTTTCAAATCCGGTTGAGTCCTCATCGGTTACCAGCCATTATTGTAGCTGGCAATTAAACTGCCCTCCAACAGGATATTCCCGGGATTGGGGGGAAAGTCTGTGTGTGTATATAACTCAAATTCAGTGCATATGAAATATAATAGAACTTACAAATTTACAAAAACCCTATTCAAATACATTAGCGTTGTAGATAAATGTAATATTTAAAAAAAATACAATTATAGAAATTTTATTCAATGATAAATAAAAGGATGATAAAGCCAAACAAGGTGAGGACGCAGAGGAGTTTCTAACAACCATCCCAAACCTAGTCAGTGAGGAGGAAAACGACTCTCTGTTGAGCCCAGTCACGGAAGAAGAGATAACTAATGTAGTTTGGTCCATGGAACCAGACAAAGCTCCAAGACCCGACGGATTCTCAGTTCATTTTTACAGAATTTGTTGGGAAATTATCAAAAACGATCTCTTCAGAGTGATAAGAGGAATCCTGAGGAAGGCAAAAGTGGGCGAAGGAATAAACTCTACCTTCCTCGCCTTAATTCCCAAGGAAACAAACCCAGGATCCTTTGACAGATATAGGCCGATTTCTCTCTGCAACTCATCTTATAAGATTGTGGCCAAGCTGTTGGCCAACAGAATCAAGCCTCTTCTCCCAAAGCTCATCTCCCAGGCACAAGGTGGATTCGTAAAAGGCAGACAAATTCTGGACAATGTCATCCAGATCCAAGAAGCCCTCCATTCCAGTCTAACTCAGAAAGAACAAGGTATGATTATTAAATTGGATATGTGTAATGCCTTTGATCGTGTTAACCGTTCCTTTTTGGTTAGGGTACTAGCAGCCTTTGGTTTTAAACAGGACTTCATAAACCTCATCAAGGCTTGTATAGAAAACATTTGGATCGCCCCAATGGTGAATGGCAGACCAACAGAATTTTTTCTAGCCACCAGGGGGTTGAGGAAGGGCTGCCCTCTTTCGCCCTTTCTCTACATTTTGATGGTTGATTCACTAAGTCGGAAGCTGACTCATGAGAAACAAATTGGAACCATTCCTGGGATAAGGATTGTTCAAGGCATAGCCTCAGTGAATCACGCGCTCTTCGCCGATGATTCACTTCTTCTGGGGGGCGCATCCATGAGAATTGCAAACGCTTTCAAATCCATCCTTCAACAGTACTGCAGCATCACCGGTGCGCTAGTCAGCGAAAGGAAAAGCGTTGTTTACAGTTGGAACATTGACCAGCACGCTACAGACAGAATCGCCAGCGAATTGGGGTTCAAAGGATATGCACTGTGGGATAAAATTAAATATCTTGGCTTACCTTTAACGAGGGGCTCCAATCGAAACCAATTATGGGAAGAGGTGACAACTAAGTATAAAAAAAAGATAACAGCGTGGGGCGGAGTTTGGCTCACTACAGGTGGCAAACTCACCCTTATCCGATCCGTGCTTTCCGCCGTGCCAACATACCAAGCCTCATTACTGTTGGCACCAAAACAAATCACCGATCAAATATCCAGCATTACTCAGAACTTCCTTTGGAACGGAGGGAAAGGAAACAGAGATCGATTTCACCTCATCAACTGGGAAACAGTGAAGCGCCCCATAGTAGAAGGCGGTCTTCAAATCCGCGACCCCCCAGCATGCAAATTTGGCTTTGGGTTGTAAACTCTTGTGGCAAATAATCACAGAGCTAACGCACCCAACCAGTCAGCTATTAAATCTTAAATATCTGCAAAAGCAACCAATCTCATCATTCAATCCAGCGCATTCCCCCAGAGGAACGCAGGCCTGGAGGCTTTGTTGTAAAGGGGTTGAATTCTTCAGAAATCATTTGTACAAAATCCCAGGAAACGGTAAAAATATGCTGCTATGGAAAGATCAAATTATGGATCATCCCCCTCTCTCAGCCATCAACGAAATTGCAGATTTAAGAGCCTGGCTAAGTTCAAAAGGAATTCGAAAAATTGAGGATATAACAGAGTGGGACTACAAAGGCAACTGGCAGTGCTGGACATTGCCAAACATTCCAACGCATTTAAAAGAACAGTCAAAAATCTTCATAGAGGCAATTACAGATTTCACACCAGTGCATAAGGATGAGGAAGATTTATGGGGATGGGGAAAAACAGGAGTGTACACGGTTAAACAAGGCTATCTACAGATGCAAGGAAAAAAGGATTCTCAGCATCCGGAATCAGTTTGGAAACAGATATGGGAAAATTTCAGCATCCCCAAGATCAACTTCTTCAGTTGGAATTTATTCCACGATAAAATCTTGACCGGAGACAATCTCTGTAAAAGAAACATTGCAGGCCCGCATCGCTGTGCGCTCTGCAAGAACGCTCCAGAAACCTTAGTCCACTTGTTCATTGACTGCGAGTATGCACAGAAAGCTTGGAACAACTTCTTGACAGGGCTGAATGTGAGACCCCCATCACATTGCTCGATCACAGAAATGTTCCTGTCTTGGAAAACTCGATACCCTCACAGCATCAATGAAAAATCTCTTTGGCACAAGCTGTGGAATGCTGCTCCGAAATATGTATGTTGGAAGTTGTGGCTATCGAGGAACGAATCTATCTTCAACCAAAAAGAAATCACTGCAGAAGCTGTAGCAAAGCAGGCCAAGGATCTTCTAATAGAAACTCTGAGACAAACCAACGTCAAAGAAAGCTCCCTCAAAAATGAAGAAAAGGCTTGGCTGGAAGGCTTTTCACCCATGCCAATACCACCAGCTATCTTTCGCCCAATTCACAAGGAAAACTGGCAGATTAGAGACACCTCTGACAGCTTTCAGAAGTGGTGGAATTCACAAGGAAAATGCACAATATTCTTTGATGGAGCCTCGAAAGGAAATCCAGGCAGGTCAGGAGCAGGGGGGGTCATCTACTTTCAAAATGGGAGAAAAGAGGAATTCAGTTGGGGACTTGGGCTAAAAACCAACAATCAGGCAGAAGCACTCAGTCTTTTAAAAGCTTGTCAACTGGCCAGAAAAGGAAACGCAAATGAAATTATAGTTTTTGGAGATTCAGAACTGCTGATAAGATCTCTAATAAATAAGAAAGGTCTCAAAGACCCAGCTCTAAATAAGCAGCTAACAAGAGTAAACAGACTCATGAAGGATTTCTCATCAGCACAACTCTTCCACATCCTCAGAGACTTAAACACTGAAGCAGACAGGTTAGCAAATACAGGTTGCACTCTTGATAAAAGCATGATCAGCATAAATGCAGGGGCACCGAATATGGCAATCATTCCCTAAAAGGGATAGGAGGACTAGAAAAAGCAAAGAAATGCAATGAGAGAAACAGTGAATTATAATTCTTGCTCTAATTCTTGCTCTGGCTTCGGCCATCCATAAATAAAAATACCTGTTTTAGTTATAAAAAAAATAAAGCCAAACAAGGTGTGAAAAGCCTGCTATCTAGATGGGAAGATATAGGAGAATATAAGAATATTTTCCTATCTCAGGATCTGATAATGGCAGAAGACCGTAAAAACAATATAAACTAGGCAGACTGGAGAAGGAGGACCTTGTTTAAGTGCCCATCTTTTGATAGGGTGCCGTAAGGAAAGACATGAACTAGTTAGTCAGGATGCATGAGATCCTCGGACCTGCTTAAAAGCTCTCAGTAGATCTGAAAAAAAACTGCTATAATACACAATAATATAATGAAAATTCCATTTTATTTACTAAAGAAACAACAAGAATGCATATAAATCTAAAATATAATAAAAACTTTATTCAAATGCAAAACCAAATATAATAAAAACTTTATTCAAATGCAAAACCTAAAATATAATGGCCAAAAATAAAAATAACAAAAAAAATAATAATTAAGTACAGTAATCTTATTCAAAAACAGTAGGGATGCTGATAAACATAATAAAAAGCAGAAACTTACATATATGACTCGAGTAATATAAAGCCCTTTCAGCATTTCATCATTTGCGAAAAATTCTCAGCGTGAAAACACAAGGCTTTGAAAAGAAATAATAGCACACAATTCAAGCATATTTATGTGCGTGTGAATGCATTTGTAATGACGCTACAGGAGATTTGTTCTAGAGAATATGATAAAATATGGGCAGAAACCTTGAGCATGATTAAATCACGGAGTACGCGAAAAAAAACGATTCTTAGATTACAGTGAGGATGCGGATAACCCTAAAACTTAAAAAGAAAAATAAAATTACAGAGATCTCGTTCAAATACAGCAGGGATGCCAAGAACGTAATAAATATTCTTTTAATGGAGAAAACAACAGAAAATCTTGAAAAATAAACAATAGCACGAGGCACACGAGTGTAAACCTTGATAATAATTAAAATATGGTGTATGCATATTTCATATACAAAATATGAAATTGTGTAACACGGTAGGGATGCAGATAAACCTGGGATATAAGAAAAAATGCGAAATTACAGAACTCTTTTTCAAATACAGTTCGAAAGCGGATAAACCTAATAAATCATAAAGAAAAACGAAAAATAGCAAAAATCTCTTACAAACAAACAACACCGCACAATTCAAATTTGTTCACGTATGTGCGCGCAAAAAAACTGCGGAAAACTTTTAACTTCAATCTTTTTCTTCTTTCTTGTTAGAAACTGACCCGTAGTGAGGGCTTTGATCAAGCCAGCTCGACGTGCTTTGAATTCTTCAAAAACGTTGTCCACAGTGCGCAGAACGACACCACCGCCTTCCATTTTTCTTGTCGATGCTATGGAAACCCTAACGAGGCGTTTCTGGCCCTAAATTTCTTCTGCAAGAAAATAAGAGAACGATACACGAGCAGTCCAAGCTTCGAATCGCAAAAACGCATCGTCCGGCAACTACAAGCTGTGAATTCACAGGTGGCAGTCTGAGAACAGATCAATCATGGCGGACAAGAAGAGATAACAAACCCTTTCCCTCGCAATCCCTTCTCACAGTTATCTCGGACAGAACACAGAGCCACGGAGGGTTTGAAAACTGAAAGAAAATCAATTGATGGAGAGACTGATGATTGATGGCAAAATAATAGAGAAGCTTAGTTATGCCTGCCTTTTCAACCAAGTTACACCTCGGCTTTTCCAATCATAAAAACTCATATTTATATTTTTTTTTCAATTTCATTATCCTTATTTTCCGATATATCTCCCACTTTAAAAACGTCATTTTATGTAAAAATATTTCCGCGTTCTGATCTCGGTATGTGCGAACTTTGAGCATTTTCGTGTCAAATTTTTCCACTGTAATTTATCAATATTTTCGCTTTAATTTATTTATAGGTACCAAATTTGAAGACCTTTAATGTTTTAAGGTGTAAGTTTCTAATAAATTTTTCAAACAAACAAAATTTATTAAAATTTTAATAAAATTATATAATTGAATCTCGATAAGGGGGGAATATATTTCATATTTTAGATATTTTTTTATGTCAGATTTGTATTAGTTTTTTTTAAGGGCATTAAATCTTATGGGAAAATATAAACTAAATTAATAACTGATACTCTACGGGTTAATTGTAAATGATTTTACAATTCATAATAATTAAAATTAAAATTTAGTTTTAATTATTCATTTCATTATTTCATTAAAATTTAAATATAAATAAAATTATTTTGTTGTTTTATAATTTTGGAATTATATAATAACCAATAATATAAATTATATATAGAATTAAAAATTAAAACAATTTAAAGCTCCCCAATCAGGGTGTGAACTGTCACAATATCTTTCTCGAGATTTACAACATGAGTGATAAGATGGGTAAATCAGCCGAAGGGCGACCACCTCTCGTCCCAAGAGTGTGTGGTAGCTGGCAAAGGATGGCAATTGGGAGTATGGCGTTTAATGCAGTAGAGGGCGTAGCAAAGGTAAATCACCAAGTAGTGGAGGAAGGAAACATGTTTAATGCAATTGCCCTGGTTGAAGGTGGTGGTCACAATGGAGGTCTTTAGCGCTCTGAGGTCTGAGCGTCGGCCTGCTCGGGTTGGCATCGTCGGGACCTGGACGGGCTTACCACCCTCTGGTCTATGGCGTTGGTATGTGGGTATGTCTCTTTCTCTATGCCTTTGCCTAGAAGAAAGTAAGAATGGTTGTCATGTTGTTGGTAATAGGAATGATGGACGGTCCAGAAATGACTGTTTGGTTCCGTGGAAAGTCTATGTTACTGTTAATTTCTCAATGTGTGATGGCAATCTTGTTTTCGGAAATGGGCAAGTTGGGTGGTTCAGAGATCGTAATTTGGAAACCCAGACAGTTATGGGCGTCTATGTTTGTTATTTGTGTGTTGTTTATTTGCCTATTTCTGCCTTCTTTGGTATACTTTATCTAAAATGGGTATGTCTGTTCACGATTGGTCTCCCTACATGTTCGATACCAACTGGTGTGCGGAGAGGGAGGGTTATGCAAGGCTTGGGTGTTTTTATACTTTCGCTCTGAAAGCTTCCGCTTTGCATTTGATTTATGATGATTTTGTGGTGAAATATATAATCTTGAAACTCAGAGAGTCGATTTCTGTTGTTCGGTTCATGCAAAGACTTAAATTATTTAGTCTTTTTTTTGTTATGGTTCTTCTACGACTGTAGTGATATGTTGTGGCATCCCTCGATGTTGGAAGCCTCCAAGGTTTTCTCTTAGTTTTTGGACTTGGATCTCTCCTAACAACTAATGTCTCTTGCATGTCTTTAATGTAATTGTCTCAGGTCTGAGTGATCAAAATGTGTTTTGTGGCTACAGGTCGACCTTTTGGAACCGGCCCTCGTTGTCTCCTTACTGTGGGTTTGTCCAATGTTTAGTTAAAATTATAACAGGCAAGATGGTGTGTTTGACCCCTGGTGTCTATTCGTTAAGAAATGGCAGTCGAGGTAAGAATAGGAAGAAAGAAATGAAAGGTGGCAGAGTCTCCCCCTCTGTTATGCCTCTGGAAAAAAGGGGCAGAAGGTCAGATGTACAGGGCATACAGGAAGCAGTGCAAGCTTATACAGTTGGTACTCCAGCCTAGGTGCATCAGTTGATCACGTCTTGGGAGTCGAAGCTTAACCAGCGCGCAGAGACTGAAATGTAGGTGACGGACTGGCGTCTCTTAGCTCTGGATCTGGGGCATACCTCTGGTCGTACCACCTAGTACAAAGCAAACGATTCTTTTGTATTGGCTCATGAAGAATTTGATGGCTAAACGCCATTATGACTATGTCAACCAACACAGCTAAGTCAGACCCTGACCTCCAGGATATCCAGAAGGAATTGCAAGTCATCCAATTCTAGATCCAGCAACAAAATATTTCCCTAGGTCGTATTAAGGAGCAACTCCCGTGTCTCTTTCAATCAGAGTTACCTGGTTCCAATGCTAAGGACCCTGCTCTGGTAGAGTCCTCTGAAGATGAACAATGTTTAGGATGTCTGGTGACTTCTTTTTTTATCTATATTGATCCGGATTTAAATAGGAACGCAATAGATTACAGAGATAACCATAAATACAGAGATGCAATAACCATAAATAAAGAGATGCAGCGGAAATAACACTTCATTTCATTAATGGAAAATACCGAAATATGCTTCCAACCAGAATTGGAAAAAATAAACCAGCTAGGGCGATGGTAGCTTATCTCTGAGAAGAGATGTGCGGCTACATGCCTCTAAACTGTTCCGAACTATGTTACAATGAGGCTTCGAAGGCCTATTTATTGTTGAGAAACAATGGAAAACCCTTCACATTCCAAAACCTAACCCTAGAAGATGAAACGCCAAATTGTGGGCCCCGTTTTGGGTAAATTGGTACATCAATTTCCCGGGGTCGTAACTTTGGCATACGATCTTCGTTTGACGCGTATGATAGCTCGTTAGGAATATCTATCCGAGAACTACCACTTTGGGAAGGGCAACATCGGTCCATGGACCCATGTTGCCCCCAGATTTCCAAAAAAACGTCGTTTAGGGCCTCAAAATGGCTCCGGAAGTTCAGGACCCAAAAAAACTGCTAAAAATAGTAAATTGTGCTATAATTACGGAAACTGAAAAACTAAAAGTGACAGTTGCGGGGGTCTAAATGGGATAGGTGGGTGGCCACCAACATCCACCTGGATCATTCATCCCCCCTTAGGAAGCAATGGTCCCCATTGCGTTGAGTTCCTCCATCTGCTGAACTTGTTCCGCACTGTCTGATGTGTCCAGTAATGGTGGGAAGCATGGTCGACGATGGTCAACATTGAACACTTGGTGCAGGTGAAGGAATGGAGGAATCCTGTGCTCCAAAGCATTATTCCCCACAGGCTTGGTACTGTTGTAAGGACCATGTTGGAGTGGTCTGAGCTTCTGATGGGCTCTTATAAGGCGTTCTTTCTGTCGATGCAACCAGACTTTGTCGCCCACCTGAAACTTATGTGGTACCCCTGGGGGTGAGGAGAAGTTGTTCCTGTGTTCTGTCATGACTGTATCCCTCTGCTGCTGCTGCGTGGAGGAACCCTTTGCGGGGGTCATGGATGTAACAACGATCTTCCCCTTACTTTGGGAGTGAACCATACAGATGAATTTCTTGGTCTGGGAGATGAGCTTGCTACCTTTCTTAGCAGTGATCAAAGAAGTGGCGGTAGGTGGGGCTACCTACGGTATCCTGTATAATGAATTACTCAAAGAAATAATGACAGCATGAGGCCTTAACTCATACAATGCATGTCGCCTCCACAAGTATGGCTGGCCTAATAATACATCACAAACATCCAAAGGTGTAACATCACAAAATACCTCGTCTGTGAATGGTTTGATGCTATAGGGAAGGCGACACTACTTGCAAAATTTGAGATCTCGTCCTTCATGAAGCCACCCGATACTGTACGGCTGTGGGTGTGGTGTAGTCGGTAGGCCCAACCGCTTCACGACCTCTGCTGAAATGAGGTTCTTTCGACTGCCACTGTCGACAATGAATTCCAGCGGCGAACCCTTCACCCACATCTGTGAGTGCAAAAGACGTTCCCCCTCCTCTGGCTCTTCGGGCTCCTTTCTCTGGATCTTGGCAGTGGCAACAGTGGCGCTAGGATCCGCATCAATGATCTACTTCCCTTTTCCATTCCCCTTGTCGGGTTCTGGCTCAGGGTCGGAACATGTATATGATTTAGAAGCGTTCAACTTGGCCACCAGTGACTGCTTGGTCCGACACTCACTTGTGTTATGAGTGGGACTCTTGTGGAACTCACACCACTTTCCTGTGTCCTTCTTTGGCTTCGTGGTGTTATTCTTTTCTTGCGGCTTCGAGGAGTTATCTTGGGTCACCCTGCCTTGGCTTTGTCCTTTGGGCTTCGGATTTGCAGATACAAAGTCTCGCTTCTTCTGTTTGAACTTTTGCTCGATTTTGACAGCATATCGGTATGCCGTGCCGAGCGAGAAGATGTTCAAGAGCTCCATCTCTTCTTGGATCTATCTGTGTAGGCAGCCATGGTATTTGAGTACCAGATGCAACTCAGAATCTTTGATACCCAACTGTGTGCGAAGGGTATGAAAAATGTTTGTGAAATCCGACACATCTTGGTCTCGTCCTTACCGCAATGTGGTCCATTTGATGTATTTGTCCTCATAGCTTTTGACAGGGTAGTACTGCTCCTTGATGGCATCTCGGAATGAATCCCAAGTGTGTGCGGCTGAAAATAGTGAGCCTGTGCTTTCATCCTTCTGCTCGCAGTAGGTTTCCCACCAGTCCTTGACGTGGGGGGCTGCTTTGAGAAGAGCGAAAACATTCTTTTTCCGACTCGAAAATTCATGAACAGAAAAATAACCCTCTAGTAGATTTAACCATTTTTCTACGATATCTGCATCTATTTGACCCTCGAATATGGGGATTTAAAAATTAACTTGTACCTTAAACAGTGTGGCATTTCCAGAGTAGCTGTTGGAAGCCGATGCGTTGCCTCTGGGTAGCCGTTGAAGGATCTGCGCAAATCTATCCATCATCACGTTCCTTTGTCACTCGAGGGCTTCTTCGAGCAAGATTTTGATAGGATCTCTTGCCCCCTCGTCTTTCTTCTCATCCGCCATGGGAGGCTGTAGGGATTTGTGAGGCTGTTCTTGCAAAGGTTCGACCAGTTCAAGCCCTAACTCCTTATATGCCGACCTCGTTGGGGACATGCAAAGAAAAACAGAGAAAAAGCAGACCACTCTCATATCATTGATCCAGATTTAAACATGAGCGCAAAAAAATACAGAGATAACCAGATACACAAAGATGCAGCGGAAATAATACTTCATTTCATTAATGGAAAATACTGAAATATGCTTACAACCAAAAATGGAAATAAACCAGCTAGGGTGATGGTAGTTTATCTCTGAGAAGAGATGTGGTGGTTACATGCCTCTAAACTGTGTTACAATGAGGCTCGAAGGCCTATTTATTGTTGAGAAACAATGGAAAAACCCTTCACATCCCAAAACCTAACCCTAGAAGATGAAACGCCAA
>APFE031057689.1:307783-328527 GCA_000404065.3 Pinus taeda | reverse complement strand
GACCCGAAAAACTGCTAAAAATAGTAAGTTGTGCTACAATTAAGGAAACTGAAAATGCTGAAAGAGACAATGATGGGGGTCCAGATGGACTTGGCAGGTGGCCACCAATATCCACCTGGATCATATATATATGTTGCAAATGTCGAATAGTAGGTATTGTTTTAGTTGTTTTGTTGTGGTTGCACCTTGGTGCTTAGACACTCGGGCCTATAAGGCCAAGTTTGATAGACTTAAACTTATGAAATTTTGTATAGCTTATAATGCGTTTTGGTGGCCAACATATTTGGTTTCCCAATGGGCAGGTTGAGGCCACCGAACAACTTTTTATGATTGTAACCTGCCTTTATTATGAATGAAAAAAGAGGTCCTACGAAGCTTACAAAAAAAAAGCAATTTAAAGAGCGTTTCTCATAACAATCTTATAAATTTGATTCAGCAGGAGTGAGATCATCAAGTAAATATGATTCACATTGAGGAAGGTACAGTGGACACAAAGTGTGCCTAAGCAAGGGAATGGCAATACGTCTATAAAAAGAGAGGAAAGAAGGGGAAGATAAGTGATTTTGATATCACTTCATCATCTTATATTTGTATAATATTTTTTAATTTATCATTTTTAGTTTTTTGCTCCACCTTATGGCCTTTTTGGCACCCTTTTTGAATGCTTTTAAGCATATGTAAATATATATTTTTGCCACACAAGGATCTGAACAGAATTTTGAAGAATACACGTGTTTATGTGTGTATATACAAAATGTATTTTCTTTTCAATAATGAATCAAAATACAATTTTCTTTAAATATATATACATGTGTGTGTGTGTGTGTGTGTGTTTTCTCTAGTTGAGTCGGCAGGAAGTGATCTACCTAATACAAATATTCATTGGACATAATGACCACCAAGGGTCAGTGAACCACATAAAATAAGGATGAGCGTCACATTTTTATTTTTAAATGTTTCATTTAATGTATCATAATTTTTAGATTAAAAAATTATATTAAATTTACAATAAGTTCCCTTCTACCCAATTTTAAATATCACCAATCTAAATTCATCTTAACTCTAGATGTACCAAGCATCTAGAGGGATCAAATCTCTTCACTCTAAAAGAAGTTTGCATATCAAGAGATTTGGTCCCTCTTGATGCTTGGTAAATGCGGAGTTAAAATGGATGTAGGCTAGTTTAATTATTAATTTTATGTTTCTTATTTTATTTTATTTTTAGTTTTAGTTTTATTTAATTTGACTTAGTCAAAATGTTTTATTGATAATTATAATTATTATTTTTATTTCTATTTTATTTTATTTTGATCAAATCAAAAAGTTTACAGGACATTGCATTACATTATAACATCTCTATTATACTAGGCTACAAAGCACCTCTCGGCGCAAGGTAGGCACAACGAGAGAGATCTTTGGCTTATTGTGATAAGGCTAAGGAGTAGTCTCCCCCACCCTCTTGGAGTCTTTTCTCTTGTTAACGTCATAAATTCCTAGTATATCTGGCGTATGGGCTATTGGATATTCTCTTGGTGTTATAGTGGCATCCGCTAGATTTGTTCTTGGGTCTCGCCCAGATTACTTCAACAACTTACTGATTCACCATGGTTTAAAAAAAAAAAAAATACCATAAGAAATTGAATTTTATTTTTTCCCAAAGATAGAGGGGACATGTGGAAGTGCTTGACCACTAACCTCGTAAGTATAAATGACAACGAATGTGGCACAACCACCCCCCCGCCACCACCCAAAAAAAAATGACACACAACCATTGTCTTATCAATACAAACCCATTCATGTGTGCACATAACACAATGAATTTAACCAATCACAACAACATGTGGAGTTTAATGTTGAATAGAATGGTAATCAATATAGAGGGCAATTTTACTAGTGGATATTTACAGGCTCCGCGCTTGAGTTATTACAAGTTGTTTCATCATTTGAATTAGTCATCATGCATGTTGGAGGATGCTTGGTCTACGTACCAATTTTATTCTACACAAACCAAGGAGTAAATTTTGGACCAGGTTTCGATATGATTGGGAATCAAGGCCACTCATGCCCTCTAGCTACCACTCTTAGTGCTTATTGCAAAAGGGGTGCCAACTTTTTGCTTAACCCTCTCCCATGTCTTTCATGATGGTGTTTTTCAAATGAGTATCACATTCTTACCTTCAAATTTCCAAAATTTGTTAGCAAAACCCTACCTTCGACAACTGAAATGAACCCTCGCTGGTAACTCACACTGGCTTCTGCGACCCTCTATGTAGATAATTCAGCCTCCTTTCTCATACCAATCAAGCACTGGAGAAACACTGGAAAATTCCCTAGAATCCTCTTAAATTTTCGTCTTCTCCCTCTCTCTGGCTTGAACTATGCCCTCACTAATTATGAATTGGGTAGCTTGATCTGCCCAGAAAATTGATGCTTGATGTGTCTCTCTCCATCCTTTCGAGCTGCTCTTATAATCTCTCGTTGAGACTTCAACGACCAAGATTAAATCCTCATTGTCGACTAAGATAAATTAGACTTCATCAATGAAAGTCTCTAGAGAAATCTCGAACATCCTTAATTAATTAATTTTGATTAACCAATTTTCCTAAGTTAGACATAGGCAATAATTTAATTATTGGATAATTAATAAATTAAGGTGTTTCAGAGCCACATCTTGTGAACCCATTTCTAGGTATTGGAGATCTTGTGTTCCTTAGCCTCTCAGCACCATCTGAGACTAGAACACATGTCTGATGCTACCGTACTATCCAAAAAATAGCACCATGATCCCTGGTACAGGAGCCCCATGATTATTTTGTTAATGGACTAATAACAAATTGAGCTTTGGGTTCAATATCTGTGTGTACTTTATTCATTTCGTTGTTGTAGATTTCCATTGTGCACAATGGTTGTAAGTTGGGGGTTCCTAGTGATTAACTTTAATTAACCAGTTTTCCTAAGTTAGACTTAGGCAATAATTTATTTATTGGATAATTAATTAATTAAGGTGTTTTAGAGCCATATCTTGTGAAACCATTTATGGGTATTGGAGATCTTGTGTTCCTTAGCCTCTCAGCACCATTTGAGACTAGAACACCAGTCTGATGCTACCATACTATCCAAAAAATAACACCATAATCCCTGGTACGGGAGCCCCATGATTCTTTTATTGATGGACTAATAAAAAATTGAGCTTTGGGCTCAATATCTGTGTACTTTATTCATTTCATTGTTGTAGATTTCCATTGTGCACAGTGGTTGTAAGTTGGGGATTCCTAGTGTGTTTGTGTGACTGGTTAGCGATAAACTGGATCTAGGGCCTATGGAAAATCCAACATGGTATTAGAGCTACTTTGAAGGCAGGTGGATCAGAGTGTGTGCAAGAAGCAGAGTGAGCCAGTGGAGGTTGTGTAGGCTTAGAGGGAGGGAGTCTAGCTTCAAATGAAGACTGTGAAGGATTGTCAGTTGCCCTATGGAAGTCTGAATCTTCAAGTTATAATGAGATAGAGGAGTTTTCAATCGATGCAAGGATAGTGACGGACCATGTGAGAACATTCATGGTGGTGCAAAGAAAATACATTTTTGCATGCGAGGACAGTCATAATCGCGGACTTGTTCAGTATAGCACGATCCTTCAGCAAGATCGAGGGGTACTATTACGTGCAGTGATTTCTTCTCAAAGATAATCTTTCACTTCTTCAGATTGATTATCTTGTTCATATCAGTAGCCTAGTTATTCCCAGGAGTGCGGGATAGGGATTGTTGTCATCCACTATCTCTATTACTTCAAAATCAGCCATCGTGCGTGCTCCCTCAATATTCACAGTCACCCCTTGCAGCCGCCCCATGGGGATGATATTCTGTTTATTTGCCATCCTTAGCTGAATTGGAGATGATTGCAATGTAGGTTGTTGGCTTGTTGGGGCCTAACCCAGGTTCAGAGGTGATTTAGCCAAACAAATCCCAAGACTACCAACCCTTTTAGCAACAGTTCGCGGTGCGCGGACTAAGGTCTCACCTAAGGTAGTATGGGAGGGTGCTGGAACCAAGTTTCCACACCCTAGGGATGTCTTGATGAAGTTTCTTGAGGTTCATGATCCGAACCTGTGCACTCGCGCTTCTCCGCATAGTTGTCTATCCTTCGCGACCTGTGCCACTACCTTTGCACATCTCTGTAAGGAGCGCGAATAAAGTACTACCCTGATCGTTATACTTACTGCGCTATTATATTAGTATTGAACTTAAATGGTGTGGGCCCAATATTCTTATTAATCATTCAACATTCAGATAAGTGCACGTAATCATAAATAGTATAAATGCATAAAGATAAACACGAACACAAATGCACAATATTCTGAATCAAACTTATCTTTATTAGTATTCCTCTTCAAGTATAATCCCATCTCCGCCCTGTGCACTCAGCTGCAGGGGTCTGCGCGCTCAGCTGCAGAGCCTATACCTACTCCTATGACTCAAGACTCAGACTTACAGAATCAAAGCTCTTATTCCATCCTACTTGCATGATTTACTTATTCACTTCTGACTACTTTACCTCTTAGAGCCTCGCTCTATTTATACAATCCCATGGTCCGCAGACCATGGGTAGGTCAATATTACATTACATTATAATACAAAGATTAGGGTAGACAACCCTATGACTTGATTATACATTTCGCGCTCCGCGCCCATACTTCGCGGAGTCTTTACATTACATTGACCAAAACTCAGGCTTTAAGCCCCAAAAACATGTTGTGGGGGACCTACTTCCCAACAGGCCCCAAACACAAACATCGTGACTCGCCCTCGAGTCACTTCGCTAGTGTGGCAATCTTTGCATGGAGTCCATCTAGTAGGTCTCGTGCAACCTGGAGATCCGTGGCATACTGTTCTGTCATTTGCTATACTTGCTACACGCGTATCTCTGATCCTTTGTGCGCAAGGTCTATCCTTGTTTGAGCACATAAAGTCCTTGAATTTTTGCCATCTTTCCTTCAATGTTAGTTGTAATTGTGAAAGCTTCATTGATCCATGGTTGAATGCATGCGTTAAGTAGGGCTTCTTTTTGTTGTGTGGCGTCCACCTGCTCCTTCAGTGCCCTTGCCTATTGCATCTTGGCAAGTCGCTAAGTAAGGATGACCGTCTGCATGGTCCCCCGAACACTTTCGTACTCCTGCTGCAACTCACGCGCCTCTGTCTCTAAGCGCTGTAGGTTTGGATCTTCCTGCAGATATGTAAGCATGGATAGTGATTGATCCAACATCTCGGTACAGTCCTATACCACTTGGCCAGTTTGCTCCAGCCCCATTTGGATAGCGCAGGTGCTCTGCCCTTTGACTTATGGGGGCGTGGAGGGCTACATCTTCAACCGCAGCTTGATGATCTGCAAGTTTAACTCCAACTAAACCTTCGTTGTCTCCTCCCTGGCCTCACAGACTCTCGCTGCCAATTGGTGGACCCACTCTACTACTGGTAGTTCTGCCGGCACGACCAACTCTGGGATATTCCTACACGCATCCTCTACCACCTGCTCAAGTTCGTAAGCCTACACAACTAGCTCATCGCGTTGCAGGCTGAGCTGTTCCATGTTGATTTTCTGCTCACTCAAGACCTAGATCGCGCAGCCTTCCCTGGCACGGAGCTCTGTTGTGACCCCATCCTGCAACTAGTACAGGGTTTCATGCAACAGGGTTGCCAAATTTAAACCTATGCCCTTTATTCTGCTCACCGCAGCCCTATCAACCTTTCTCGCTGCTGCTAGCACACCTTCGGGTAACACGAAAGTGTTGGTTATACAGGCACACAATGTCTATTTGGCCTCTGCGGTTCCTACTATGATGTATGGGGCCATTGTACCTGTCTAGGGGGGTTATACCTGTAATCCCTGTAGTTTCTCTCTGAGCGCCCCCAACATAGTGTTCTACTCCATCATCATTTTCTGGAGCGTGTCCTTTGTGACATCACGAACTGTTTTACTGATGTCAAACAGATCACTTTCTATGAGCGTGATCGGGTTAAAAAACTTCTTTGTCGCCTTCACATTCTTCCTGGGAGCTGGTCTCTCAGGGACGCACGGCCACTTAAGTTGGGTCGATTCTGAACCGGGGTCCATGCGCTCTTTTGTCCTATCCACTTCCTTGGTCTCCTGCCCCGTGGACATCTCATGGCCCTCCTCAGACTCTTATGTTCGTGCTATAGTTTGTTCTGTTGTCTGCGCTGCTACTATTGTTGCTTCCTCAGCCTTTTTCTGCAGTGCAACTGCCAATGCCGCTTCGTGCAGCGCCCTAACCTCCGCAGTTGCCTTATCGTTGCACCGCTTCTCATCCATCTTTGTGACACGACGCTTGGCTTCTTCCTTTTTCTTCTATGTGGCTACCTTCTATAACTCAATTAAGTCCTGGGCACACCACTCCGGAGGCCAAGACTCCAACACTGCGAAGATCACATCATCTGTTGCAATGAATGAAAGCTTCACCCATTTTTGTGTTGGATCCTTGTGCGCCCAGATATACAGGGTATGCATATCCACCTTGAACTCTGCCGATCTCTGCAAGTTGTTATAAACTATGGGAGATAGGCGTGGCCTTTGGTTTATCCATATCCATATGCTCGCCTCCATGAGCACCCAAAACACCTTCGTCTTGCGAATCCTTTTCACGTCTTTTGTAGCCCAGAGCGAGGTGTACCTCGCGACTTCTAGCAGATCATGCTCAATACTGGGTAACTAGTTGTCCTCTGGCAGCTCCCCTACAACCAACAAGATGGATAAGAGCAACCATGCGTAGTGGAAGGTCTTACCCTGCTCTTGGGCTTACTTGCAGTTCGTCAGAAAATCCTCGCAGAGGAATTCTGCCCAGTTGAACTAGACCCCCTCTGCGCACTACTCTGCTAGGGCTATCACAGACGCTGGTACTTTGTCAGCATGACATTTCCTCATCAGCTTGCCAACCAGTAGCTAGGTGGCTACGCACACCCCTTTGTCTTTAATTCTTGTGATTGCATATCCCCGCTTCTTCTTCTCTAGCTTGTACTTGGCCTTCATAGCCTCCGCGAGGGCCAAGGCACTGCTTTTCCCTGTTGTTGCCACAGGGTTGTTTCCTTTAAAGGGTAGCTGAGTAATCCTGTGAATTAGGTCGGCCGTGATGGGAATAGGTTCCTCCAGCCAGAGATACCCATCATTCACTAGGCACAGCAGTTGCCTAATGATGAAAATGGTGATGGGCGCATGGTGGAAGTGGGGTATCCATTGCAAATGGAGTAACCCATCCTTCTCCACACTGCACAACCATTTTCATGGCTCCAAAACTATAACCAGCCCCTCTGAATTTTGCTTCATTAAGCTCTTTGTGGCCAGGTATGGGAACTTCTCGCTGTCCATGAGATCCCAATATTCAAACTTCATGGTAGTTACTCGTCCCAAAAGCGAACCTTCAAAAGTTATATCGTTGGGGAGGAGCGGGGTCTGGAGTGCACACTTCGTGGCCTCTAGGTATTTTGACACCTTGGCTTTCCCTTTCCGCAGAGGGATGTATGCAGGTAACTTTGCTACGGAAGTCATTGCTGGGACGCCCTCCTCCTCTTCTTCCTTCTGCTCTATTTCCACGATGAGGTCCTACAGGTCCTCCTCTTCTTCTTCTTATTCGAAATTCACAACCTTGCCCTTCTCCTCCATGGACAATCTGTCGAACCGTGGATTTCACGGGGACATGCGGACTGGTGCCTGCGCCTACTTATCCTTCTTTGGCCTTAGCGTCCGAGGAGATTTTGGAACCTCCATTGTAATTCCTGCTTCTGCGGGGTCATCCTAAACTAAATGGGGTTGTGCTACCTCGCCAACGGTATCTTTGGCAAATCGCACTCCTGGTCTAGTAGAAGTCATCTTAGCTAGACTGGAGATCTCTTGTCGTGCACTCACAGGCTCTAAAATCACTCGGCGCTCAACACTCTTCAATTGCTTAAATCTCAAATGACCAAGTGTTGTTTCGTGGCTAGCCCTTGTGATTTTATAGCGCTTCTCAAATTCAAATGCAACCATTCCCCCCAAATTCGGGCCATCAATGCTCCTTTGGTGGCAGATTTTCCAAAAGATGGTCCATAACTGTTGTCTTAATTGCCCGCCACCCGCTCCATTTTACCTTAGTTTGACCATCTTATCATGAATAGTGACACCAATGGTCACTTCACAACCTATCCACGCAATAGTGCACCCCTTAGTGCACGGGCGCGAACCTTGTGACATCATGATTCCGTGCGCACCTTCATCTTTACACATTTCCATAACACACTGTTTTATAGTCCTGCACTCTCTTTCAACTGTCTGGAGCGGTGAGACTATTCTGCCAATGGTCAGTCATGTGGTTGCACCACCTTCACAGAGCTCCATTCCACCCCATGGAATAGCCCGTGAAATAGCCTTCATTGTTTCCACCACGCATTCTACTGGGCATGGTGCGCTCTACTGATTTCTGCACAAAGTGAGATGCGGTCCTAGCCACGGCATCAAACCGACTAATTCTCGGTGGTAACCCTCCCATTCATCATTACGAGTGCACATCTGGTTGTACTATTCTAGTTTTTTTATCAAGAATTTCTTCCTTCGGTTCATTTTCCAATTTCGCCACTTCTGCGTCCAACAACATGCTCTTCGTTTGTAGCAGTACCCGGTCTCTTTCGAGTTCGCACAGTCTTTGTTCCCCTTGCTGAATAGCTTTCTGAAGTCTTACAAGCTCACTTTCACGTAGCTATCTGGCTTCGTGCATTTTCCCTTTCGTAGGTACTATGTTACTCAAGATCTTCTGTGCAGGTTCTTCTAAGAGTACGGCCGGTTGTTCCCCTCGCACCCTTGGAATTGACTCCGCGGTCAGAGTTTTGCACATTGTCCTATAGGCCCATTGGACTGCCGGAACGCACAGGTCCTAGTCTGTACATCATATCTGGTGTACTCTGTTCATTACTTCGAACACCCGTTTGAACACTTTTCCTTGGATAGTTGGTAGTGCACCTCGCCTCTTCTGCCCTTGCATTTGGTTCGGGTTTCCTACCTTGAGACTGGTGTGTGCTAGGGCAAGCTGCATGTTGCATGTTTGCACCCATCGGGAAAGGTGTGTGTGCAAGTTATCTTGTTCCTTACAACGGGTCCTCCTTAGCTGGGGTTTTCCAAATCGTACACACATCATTTTGCTACATTCGTGCCGGTTCCCAAGACTTCCTTGATGTGTACCCCACCACCTTGCGGGTGTCGCATGCAGTGCCCATTTCAACACATCAAATCATTGTTGTTCAGGTACTTGATTTTCAAATTCGCCTAGAAATTCCTCCACCGCGGTCAACCCATCATACATTGGTAGGTTGCGCACTTATGTTGTCACACAATGTAGTGACTTCATTAGTGTATTGCAGTTGAGTGTTGTCACTTCATGCAGCTAATTCTGCCATCGCTCTATTTCTTCATTTGAATCCGAAGTGTAGGAGCTTTTGCACTCCAACGTAATCCTACCATCAATAGTTGGATTCACCCAATCTTGCTCTCATGCAGTTATTTTATAGATACAATTGAGTTCATCATCACTATCTTCGTCGCGCACGGTTGAGTGTATCATACTCCTTCAGCAGGGTCTAGCGGTATGACGACGCGTAGTGCCTTATTTTCAAAAATCATCTTATGCTTCTTCAAGTTTATGATTCCATTCATGTCCATGGCCTAGTATACACCCAGTAGCGCAGGATAGGGATTGTTATCATCAACAATATCTATCACTTCAAAATCTGCCAACGCGCTCGCTCCTTCAATATCCATTGTGATTCCTTGCAGTCTCCCCATTGGTATGATCTTCTGTTGATTGGCCATGTGTAATTGAATAGGAGACCACTACAATGTGGGTTTGCCCATGCGTTCCCATGTTTTATTTGGAAAGACATTCACATATGATCCTAAGTCCAGAATCACCTGATCCATATCATATTCTCTGATCTATGCAGTCAACCTCATTTCCCTTCCTGTGTGCAATGCATGTTTTCCAACTTTCTAGACCATGCACAGTTCTCCTGCTCCCACACACCTAGTGATCAGCTCCTGTAGTCCTTTTACTGCCTTGCTATCACACAAAAATTTCATGCATGTCTCCAGAAAGGTGGTGAGCATTGAGGGATCCATCCCTGATTCTTGTTGATCCTTCGTACCTGAAGTGGAGGCCTCCACAAATCTTTTCTTAGCTTCCATAAATTCTTCTTTCACACGCTCTAGATGAAATTCAGGTTCCTTTGTAGGAGCCTTGTGAACCCACATGCTCTCTTTAGGTTGTTTTCTCTTGTCGTCTCCTGTCGTGAGACTACTTCTAAGCATCATGTTTACAATTGGTTCCTCTTCACGTGGTTCAGAGCTCCTCATTTGTACATTCTAGGTCAGGGTTGGCTAGAGTACCCCCTTGTCGCGCAGCTTGGTTATCAACGTAGGGTAGTCTTCTGTCTCATGATCAAACTGGTTACAATATAAACATGATATTCTCGTAGGATTCGTACAATCGTGAGCATAGTGCCCAGGCCCTCCGCAATTGTAACAAATCAATTGTCCACGACCCCTTCTAGGTCCCATTCCTCCTCGTCCTCTTCCACACCCCTAAAATCTAGTGCGCGATGTCACTACATTCAAGTCAAGGACTCACATTTTGGTTTGCATTCTATAAGTCGGGGTTTGGTCCATCATTAATTCATAACTTCTACAAGTGCACTCATCATGTCCTACCGACTTACAAAAATTACAGAACATCTGCTGGGACGTTTGCGTGTATTTCTACAACACATGACAATTATCTGTATTTTGTTTTCTTCCTATCTTACAAATCGCACACCATAGTGCAGGTGCCACGCTAGGTCCTGTTTGCACTTCTGGTCTTAATGGCATAGGCCCTCCTGCCGCTATGTAGTTCGCGAAAACTGGGCAGCGATCCTTATCATGGCCCTGACTTTTACACTTTACGCACCAGACTTCCTCGCACACCTAGGGTCGTGGTTTCCTCTCTTGCTTCAGGCTCTTCATTTCTAAACATAAATTATGTAGTTGTGTGTGGATCTGCTAGACTCCCAAAGCAGGATCTTGTATCGAAGTCTCATGCAGTCTCATCGCCATTTCCAATGCTTTAGCTTGTGTGGTCAACTTCTGTTGTGACAACGCGGTCCTTAAATGTGGTGAGAGCGATGCTAGGAATCATGTGAGGTGTTGCACAACTGTCAACGTCATATTGGCTTCGTGAATCATACCTTTCAATCGTTGATCTAGATCCCAAGGGGTCTCGCTCGAGAGCATCGCGATCTCTTTAAACCCAATAATTGAATGCGTTTCTGATTTTAGCCTACTAACCTCCCTGTTCAACACTATCTGAATCTCTATGATTCCTGTGCTCATATGATCATTGGAGTATTTAATGTACCATGTCAACGCACGGTCTTGTAATGCTCTAACTAGCGTTGCCTTTTTTATATTGTCATCCACAACGCCCTGTGCTTCCCATACTGCTCTTACAACGAACTAGAACTAGTCTAGGTATTAATTTCCTACCCCTTTGAATACCAGCAGCTTGATTGCCTTCGCCATATTGAACTGTGATGGTGGCGGAGGTGGGTGGGTGGAGATGGAGGTGAAAATGGTGAGACCGGTGGCGGTGTGGGTGGAGGTGGTAATCGCAGGATCCGTTTTTTAATCAAACTAACCACGCTCCTTAGGGAAACTTTTGCGAGATCTCGCTCATCTTCTCTTCACAGTGAAATCAAAGGGCTACTCTCTATCCCTGCACTACTATCGTTTCTATAGGTTCTTCCACTTCGCGTACTATTGCACAATCTTGCGCTGATTCTTGCACGACCATTATCTGCCCAAGATCACGTGAGAAAAGTGGTTTTATCATGCTATGTGTGGCTCAGTTAGGCTAATCACGTGAAAGTTCAAAATATAGCTTATAGCTTTGAGGGCGTGCGAGAAACTACTTACCGCCTTCAAGGCCCGCTCCATCATTTCCACATGTTTCTTTTTCCCGTGATATGATCTCCACCATTCATCTGCCGATTAATCCTGTCCATCCATCTCTTGACTTAGCCTCCACGATAAGAACTCTGTCATTCATCTCCTGTTAACCTTGATCGTCCATCCATTCACTAATCACTCGCGATAAGATCTCCGCCATTCATCCTAATTCATTACCCCTGTTCATCCATCTATTCACTTAAGCCCTCGCGATAAGATCTTTGTCATTCATCTTCTATTCGTTGATTGATCTAATGGTCCCTATGCACTACTGCGTCCTTACGTCCTCCTTTCACCAATTTCGATCTTCAACCATTCTTCTTCTTGAAAACTGATTTAGCTTAGTTTCTTTACTTACACCTTAGTATAGTTTGATTCCATTTACCTTTGCAACTTAGGTAGCAGCATTAGGTTAGTGTTGATTTAGAAATTCTGTTTAGCATAGTTGTTTAGATGGTTAGATAGGGTATGGTGTGGTTTACCATTACATTTTATTTTCTTCAAAACTACAGTAGAGTAGCTCTCTCTTAGGATAGATTTTCTCTTCTTCCATCAAATAATTAAGCTTCTTCTGACCCTATAGAATTATGGCTTGGAACCCCTAGGGTCTCTTTCTAGATGAATAGTGTCAATAGGTAGGACCTTCACTTCTACTTGTGCATATAGCATTGTCACCTCCAAGTTTGTGCGAACCCTGGGTTGATAAGTAAAGCTAGTAGCCCTATGAGTTGCAACATTCTTGTTGCAATACCTAGGCTCATCAATATGTTGAAGTAAAACATAGAATGAAATAGGTTCATGTACTAGGTTATGTAGAAAATGCAGAGAAACTGATGACTTAGAGAGGGAAACCGTATATCCCCATTGTACCAGAATTGAAGGAAATGATACTTGATGAGTATCATAATTATCCATTTGTAGGACATCTAGGGTGCCAAAAGATGATTTCGGCATTGAGGAGAGCTCTATTTTGGCCAGGAATGAAGAAGGAAGTGGTGGAGTATTTATCAAAATGTATAGAGAGTCAGCAAGTTAAGGTCGAACATCAACACCCAGTTGGGTTACCGAATCCCCTACCTATTCCTGAATGGAAATGGGAGATAGTATCCCTAAAGTTTATAACAGGTTTACCACGAACAAAGAAACATCATGATTCCATTATGGTCATAATGGATACATTAAGTAAGGCTTCCCATTTTATACCTGTAAAATCCACCTATGGCACAACTGAAATTGTTGATATATTTATGAAAGAGATATTTCAATTGCATGGAGTTCCTAAAATAATAGTATCAGATCGAGATGCCAAATTCACCTTAAACTTTTGGAGGAGACTATTTGGAAATAGGGGTACCAAATTAAATTTTAGTACACATCCTCAAATGGATGGATAAACTGAAAGAGTCAACCAAATTCTATAAGATCTTCTCAAAATGTATGTAATGGATAGGCCTATCAAGTGGGAGGACTATTTTCATTTGGTTGAATTTGCATATAACAACAACTATCAGAACTCCATCAAGATGAACGCCTTCGAGGATTTGTATGGAAAGAAATGCCATACACCCCTTAGTTGGAGTCAACCGGAGGACATACTGGTTTTGGGGCCAAAATAATTGCACATATAGGAATTTACAAGGTAAGTTCCTTAGATAGAATGCCAAAGGACACTGCTCACAAATAGATCACAGATCGACACACCAATATTCATGACGTGATTAAAACCCTCAAAGAGGGAAACAGTCCACGAACTGAGCCAATGTGGCCACTTCACGCAATTTATTAATGTAAAAGAAATAAAATTTACATAAGCTTCTCTCATGAACAATCACCTAAAAAATGACCCACCATGCTCTTTAAATAAGATATCATGGATCAATCGGGTTTTAAGCCACGGATCAAGTGTCAGTAATACCAAGGAGAGAATGAATTGTCTTATCACCTCATGTCTAGAACATATCATGACCGTCAAATTGTAAGTTACAAAAAGTACATACTAAAGAAACACACTTTACCTAACTATACACTAGACCAATTTGTACTTAATAATTTCCTATGTGTCGGAATATCCTAACATCTTCCCTAAAGAAAAATTGGGATAGGATTGAAGGATGGAAAAATATGACACAATAGGAGAAGGAAAGAAGCATTAGATCCTATCCTCCATTAAGGAAAACTTCCTGAACTCCAACCATAAATTGAAGTTTAGTAAACTTCACCTCTATGAGAACCTTTGTAAAGATGTTTGCAACTTGATCATCGGTTGAACAATAGTGAACTTCAAGAACATGGTCATGAATGAGATTTCTGGTGAAGTGCATGTATAGTTCAATGTGTTTGTTGCACTGATGTTGGATTGGATCTTTGCATAATTGAATGGAACTTTGATTATCACACCAGTGTAGTAGGATGTTGTTGCTTAAAACCAAACTCTGACAAGATCTAACGAAGCCATATGGCTTCCTTTCCAGCTTCAACGATGCCATGATACTTTGCTTCTACTGAAGAAAGATAAATGGCACTTTTTTTCTTGCAAGCCCGTGTAATAGGTCCAAAACCAAGAGGGAAGATATAACCTGCAGTAGACTTCTGATCATCAGGGTCACTAGCCCAATCAGAATCAGTGAAACCAACCAATAGAGGAGATGTTGTTGCACTGTAATGAATCCCAAACTGAACTGTACCTCAAACATAATGAAGTATTCTTTTTTCCAATGAATTTCACGTGGGTTTTTCATAAACTGAGAAACAAGGCCAACAACAAAGGAAAGGTCAGGATGGGTAAAGATCAGATACAAAAGTTTTCCAACAAGTTGATGATATAAGCTAGCATCAACTTCAAGGGAAGTAAAAGTGACTGAAAGTTTGGCTCCAGACTGAAGGGGAGAAGGGGTTAGCTTATAGTCTTCCATGTGAAATTGGCGTAGAAGATCATAGACATACCTGGATTGGGAAAGGGAAATAACTTCTTTGGATTGCAAGACTTGAAGACCAAGAAAATAATGCAAGTGTCCTAAGTCCGTCATTTCAAACTGCTTAAGGTTGGACTTCACATGGTTTATAAGGTTAGGATCGCTACTAGTAAGGATAAGATCATCAACATAAAGAACCAGAATTATAAGAGACTTACCCACTTTCTTGGTGTAGATAGTATTGTCAAAGTGACACCTAGAAAAGCCAGTATCTAAAAGAAATCTATCCATTTTGGCATACCAAGCCCGAGGGGATTGCTTGAGACCATAAAGGGATTTCTTAAGCCGACATACAAGGCTAGAGTATGTTTGTATAAATCCAGGAGGTTGTTCCATATAGATTTCTTCATGCAAGTCCGCATGCAAGAAGGTGGATTTAACATCCATCTGATGGACTTCACATTGTAAAGAGGCAACAAAGGAAAGAACAAAGCAGATAGAGTTCATTTTGGGAATAGGGGAGAAGGTTTCAGTATATTCAATGCCTTCAACTTGTGAAAAACCCTTAGCAACAAGACGAGCTTTATGTTTATCAAATTTTCCATATGGTCCAAACTTGGTTTTGTAAACCCATTTGCATCTAACAAGTTTTCTTCCCTTTGGAAGAGGAACAAGGTCCCATGTATCATTTGCTAATAATGAACAATATTCTTCATTCATAGTTGTGTCCCAATCTGGATGGCCTAAGGCATCTGCAAAGGTGTCGAGATCATAATTCGATGAAGCTTTAGCGAGTGAATAAGAGGCTTTATCGAATGATAACGTGTATGACACTGATCTGTAGGATCACTTGCAAGAGCACCTGCTACATCCTGAGTAGCGCGGACCCATTTTGGAAGTAGAGGAGTTGAAGGAGGATCCCGAGAAGGTGGGGGAGGATTGTCATTCTCGTTGTCATCAGTTGAAGAAGGAATATTTCCAGAAGTAGAAGGGATAGAGAGAGGTGGCACATCCATAAAACTAGGATCGTAGGATGATATATTTTTCAGCAAACTTTGCATCTCTTCTAATGATAACATTTTTGGATTTAGGTTGAAGAAGTCTATATCCTCGGAGATCTTCAAAATATCCAACAAAAATACATTTTTCACTCTTAGGTTCTAAGGATTTATGTTTCTAATCTACAATATGGGCCCACGGTTCACTTCCAAAAACACGAAAGTGACTTACATCTTGTTTAATTGAGCTCCATGCTTCTTTGGGAGTGATATTCTTTAAAACCTTAGTAGGAGTGTGATTTACTATGTAATTTGCACAGTTAATTTCTTTTGCCCAAAAATTAAGACTAAGTCCTTTAGACTGAAGCATACACACCAGGGGAATTTTGAGGTCTAAAATGGGTCTCCTAAGGAAATTATAAAATAATAGTGGAAATACTAAAATAAGATTAGATTACATCATCAAATTTCAGAGGGAAAGAAGAAAAAACTATGTTTTCAACTCATATTTTCAACTTATCTCCTTATGGGTTTACCCAAATTTTGAGTGGAAACACTCATTGGATGCAAAATTTGATTCCTCATCCAAGAAGTGCCCATGTTGCATACTGTCGATGGACCCTGCTACACGAAAAATGAGAAATACATGAAAAACATGATTGCAATCACATTTTTTCATGTATTTTTCATTTTTAAGTGTAGTAGGGTCCATCATAAGTATGTAGCATGGGTACTCCTTTGATGATGAATTAAATTTTGCATCCAACGAGTACTCCTGCTCAAAATTTGAGTAAAACCTTAGGGAGACAAGTTGAAAATATGAGTGGAAAAGTATTTTTATTATTTTATATTTTTACTTTTTTACTCCACAAATGGTGAATCATCCCCATGGTTGACATAATCATCTTGAATCCTATTGGTTCTTATAAATTTTATTTTGGTTTTACATGTTTCTTAGGAGACCCATTTTAGGCCTCAAAATTCCCCTAATATTAGCCATTTCCTTTAAGGTATGATTCTTCCTTTCAACTACACCATTTTGTTGTGGAGTATATGGAACAAAATGTTGCAATTGAATTCCATGCTTAGTGCAAATGTTGATGAATGTTTTGTTAACATATTCTCCGCCATTATCAAATCTTAGCTTAAGAACTTGATGTCGGGATTGTTTCTCAACAAATGCCTTAAAGGCCAAGAACATGTTAAAGACTTCACTCTTGAGTTTTAAGAAGTATATCCAAGAACGTCTGTAGAAATCTTCAATGAAAGTTAAGAAATACCTGTAACCAGAGAATGAAACAACTCAAAGTGGACCACATAAATCACTATGCACAAGGTGTAAAAGGGCCGAGGCATGCTAAGAGGCATGTTTTTCAAAACTATCCCTATGATGTTTTTCAAGTACACATCCAGATCAAACACCATCTTTGCAAGATACCATAGGAGGACCTATCACCATATTTTTTTTACATGGATTTTGAAGGGAGCAATAGTTTAAGTGACTAAATAACTTATGCCAAATTTTGCTCACTTCATCATTATGAGCAACAAATATTGATGGAATAGTTGATGACCCAAAGTTTTTAAACTTATACAACATTGTAGAATCATCAACAATGCCAATAGCTAAAATCTGTCTAGGATATCTTAGGTTCTTAATTGCAACATCATGAGGTGAAAATTCAATGGTTTTACCTTCACCTGAATGAGTTATTTGATATAAAGATGGAAGGTTGCAGGATAAGGTAGAAACACATAATACATCATTAAATTGACCATTGTCTAGATGAATAGTTCCATTCCCTACAACACTAAGAGATCTATCATCACCAACATAAGCATTTTTGGTGTTACAATCATTTAAAGAGGAAAATATGGCTTTGTTTTTGGCCATGTGATAAGAAGCTCCAGAATCAATGAGCAACTCATGAGAATGAGAAGAAGAAGATGCATTTAGTGCATAATGAGACCGAGATGCTTGAAAACCATATGCAGAAACTGTTATTCTTCAAGATGAGTTGAAGAGCGCTCCAAATGGATGTTATGCTTCTTCATGGCCACTTCCAAGGCATCCATCTTCTTATATCGTTTGGATTCTAAGTGACCATCACGATTATAAAAGTTGCAATGTCTATTAGTCTTATTCCCTTTGTTTTTATTTTCCTTATCATTTTGTTGAATTGATTTTTCATTTTTAGACTAAAATTTCTTAGGACCCTTGTTTGGTTTAGGACCATTCTTTTTAGGATGTTGCTTATTAGGATTCTTTGAATTTGGTTGATGCTAGACTGTTAAGGCTTTCTTAAAAGAATTTCCATTATAAGAAGACCAAGACGTAAGAATTTTTCTTGTTCTCCTATTAAAGAATCACAAAAGACATCAAAAGAGGGGGACTTGTAGTCTTGTCCTTGAGAAATAAAGGCTTCTCTAGTAGAATGGAAGGTGGAAACAAACACAGAGTAGGTTAGTCCCAACTTAGTAGGGATGGAATAGATAAGGCTACCATCTTCTTTCTTAACCTTAACATCTTCCAAGAGAAGTCTAAGGGTCTTAAACTTGGACAAAAAATCTTCAGTGGAAGAAAATTATTGGGGCCCAATGTCAGCAACTCATTTTCAAGTCGATGGGCTCTAATTTCATTTTTAATTCCAAAAAATTTATTGATATGTTTCATTGCTTCATCGGGGGTATCAATTTCTGTGATATGGAATCTAAGGTTTGGTGAAATAAACATCCCTATCAACCCATGTGCTTGATCTTGCTTATTTTCCCATTTGGCTTTATTATCTTCATCTTTAGCTTTAGACTCTTGGTCTGAGGCTATTCTATAAAGACCTTTACTTCTAAGTAAATCCACAATGTATGATAGTCATTGGAAGTAGTTGGTGATGTCAAGAATAACTAGGCACAAACTTTCCATTTTAAAAGAAACTAAAGCTGTAGATGTTGAAACTAAGTGTTCAAATGGAAAGATCTCAAAAAATTAGGCCAATTAAAATAAAAATGATTTCCATATGAAGAAGTTATGTCTTTTTGAAGAAAATTTGTTGAAGATGCCAAAGAACTAAGTGAAGGTTGGGAAGTGAATGATAATGTTATTTTAAAAGAAAAATCCCCACACCCCACCCCCAACTCCAAACTTAATATAATTAGCTCACTTTAAAAAAAAACTTTATGTGTCCTAATTTTATAAATAAGTGAAAGTCACTTTTACAATGGTACTTTATAAACTATCCACTAAATTGTAACTTAATGAGACTTTAGAATTATAAGTAACTCACTTTTTATAATAGGTGAGAACACTTTTACATAAAGTTATTTTAAAACATAAGTTACATGTGCTTTTTGAAAAAGTAACTTAACAAAAAATAAGACTTGAACCCAAGACCTTTATTCCCATAACGTGACTTTGGACTAAGTGAGCTAGTTTAAAAGGTTAGTAATTTTTGGAAAATAGGAAGGTTTTTTTTTTTTTTTTGCTCACTGAAGCTTTGGACTGCGTGCTTACTTGAAAACCCCATTTTTCCCAAAAAAACAAAAAAAAAACAACACAAACCAAAACGAACACGCAAAAGTAATCCAAGCATTACGGCTTAAAGCTAGATTTTCCCAGAAATTATATATTTTCCTCAATGTGTATGGTTTTCCAAGATCACACTAAGGTGCAACGGAAAAGAGCACACACATGAAAAAAATCATTTCTTTTTGTTTCTAGTTTGCCCAAATCACACAGAGTCATAGGGAAAAGAGCATACAAAAAAATGAAATGTATAGATCCGGTTATAAAAAACAAAGAGAAAAATAAACCGAAATAAACAGAGAGATAAATAACTTAGACTGCAAATAAAGACTATATTCCTCCATAGCTTAAAAATGACGTAGTTAGGGCCACCAGAAACCTTTTTGCGTGAAACGAAAGGGGTTTCTCACTGGAACATATTCTCCTAACATAATAAAGTAGTCCTCTTGGCCTGAAAGCGGTCAAACACAATAGATCTAAGAAGAAACAATTAGATGCAGTTGTACTACCTCGAATTTGGATCACCAATGGATGTAGCCCTCGAATAACTCTGATACCATGTAGGAATTTACAGGGTAAGTTCCTGTTGAAGCCCTGAAAATCGGGTCGACAACAAGGGGGATACCCACCTGGTCCGGACCTTGGTTGGCAGCTCCTTATCCGTTTGGTATACCGGGTCCAACTGGGGATAATGGGACCAATTTCCCAATCTAAGGGTGTGTGTGTGTGTGGAGTTAGATGATGCTGATCTAAGAGTACTTAAAGCTAATTTAATTCAGACTTTTAAACTAACTCTATGCTATTGTAATCTAATGAGAAACAACACATCTAATCTACGCTAACCCGGGGTGTATTTCTTCTATTATGCGATCTAAAGAGATTTCAAACAATAACTGGTAATAAAGATCATTCAGCTATTATAAGAATAGAAATCAATTAAGATAAACCACTTTGCATAAGAAGTTAGGCAAAACAGTTGTGAATAGCATATCGCATAATAAGTTATTCATATATCAGACATAAATAAATGACTCCACTGTAAAGAAGTGCCAAATGGTAACTCATACATTCATGCAATAACATATAAACAACTAAAAATTGTAAATCACTTTAAGAATATAAGCAGAAATGGCCAAGAGATAAAAGTACCATTTATGACTAATCTACTCATAAATTTCAAACAAAAACGATTTATCTCTACTTGTTCTAACATCTACTAAGAGTAAAAAAGTGCAACATCAGTAGCAGACATCAAATGCAAACATTAATAAATATCGATCCATCCATTCATCAAAACCTCCTCT
>APFE031057689.1:278358-307065 GCA_000404065.3 Pinus taeda | reverse complement strand
TCAGGAAGATGATACATAAGCTTTAAATCTTGCGCGGCGAATGATCCGATGAGCCCATGTCCTTGAACCTTGAATTGTCTATTGTTCATCTCTGCATTATCAAGTATCCACTTGATCATATCCGTATATGGTAGAATTTTGGGCCTTGCTGCTATCCGGTGAAGAAATGAACATGCTAGCTCTTCTAAGGACGCCTCGGAAGAGCGTTGTGAGCCCGCGACAGTATCAACCTTTATTACTCTAGGATTTTCTTCTTCAAGCAGCCTATACATGCTTTCCCATGTCTATATCCCTACGTCTCTGTTACACGCTGTGTCTGTATATAAAGGCGCCATCTCCTTCGTCTTTTCCTTCGCCTCAGATCCTTGAGCTTTATTTTTCTTTCCCATTTCTTCCTGCGTTTGGCTTTGAATCGTCTTAGCTCTTCGTTCCTGCAGATTATGAGTGAAATGGAAATGACTGATTAAGAAAGATGATGGGAGAGTTTTAAATGCAACAGATATATCAAATATGCCACCTTACGTGAAGTAATTCTTTACAAAAGCACGCGTCTTCATTTCATTTAATAACTGACAACTATTTCATTTACTATCATTAAAAGCGCATGATCTTGAGTCAGATTATGGTAAGTGGCTTTTCTTTGAATGGCGTGCCCGAAGGATTCATGATGAAGTGATTTATGATTTGCTTACGTAACATCGCAGATCGCGCCATTGCAAATCGCACCATCACAGATTGCACCATTGCAGCGATCGCAACATCGCAGGTCGCAGAAGTTTGATGTTTGCCAAATCTTGCCAGTTCATTTCTGCGATATGCGATCTTACGAACGGTGTTATCGCAGATCGGTAAATCTTGAAGTTTTTTCCTTATGAGTATTACTTAATTGCGATGCGATGTTATGCTTAAAACAAGGGTCTTGCGCAGACTGATATTATAGAGAAATGGAGGCATTTCTTATCTTTTTTGCAATGCGGTTTTAAAGATATTTCCCTTATCGTAGACTTAGGTTAAAAATATTCAAAATACCTTTCTAAGCTTATGATGGTAACCTTATTTTGAAGAAAGGAAACTCTTGCTTTTTTTTCTTTAAAAATTAACTAAGGGTCCCCATTCATTTAGTATTTTGGACAACACTTAAATGAACAAAGGGGGGTGTTGCTGGCCATAATAGTTCCTTAGATAGAACACCAAAGGACATCGCTCACAAAAAATCACAGATCAATACACTAGTATTCTTGATGTGGTTAAAACCCTCAAAGAGGGAAACAATCCATGGCCTGACCCAACGCGGCCACTTCATGTGATTTATTTATGTAAAAGAAAGAAAAATTACATAGATTCTCTCATGAACGGTCACCTAACAAATTACCCTCCATGTTCTTTAAATAGAGATCATGAACTAATCGGGTGTTAAGTCACGGATCAAGTGTCAATAATACCAAGGAGAGAATGAACCGTCAAATCAATTCATGTCTAGAACATATTGTGATTGTCAGATTGTAAGTTACAAAAAGTACATACTAAAGAAATACACTTTACCTAACTATACACTAGACCAGGTTGTAAATTATTTCCTATGTGTTGGAATATCCTAACAGTAGGAATTGGAACAGATGGTGCGAAGAATTCAACAGAATGTTAAAGAAGCACAAGACCGCCAAAATCATTATGTGTTGGGTTGTGTTATATTCTTTCCACATAGTTAACAAGGGGTTTGAGGGGTACCCGTAACCCCACTTTATGGAGTCTGGGGCAGCGCCTCGGAAAATTTTGGTTTTGAACCCTATGTTAGGTTGGGCGGACCCACCTATGGTTTTGTGCATGATTTTCGCACATGTTTTTTTGGACGCGATGGTTTTTGGTCCATGGCATTGGATGCGATGGTTTTTTGGTCCATGGTATTGGACGTGATGGTTTTCGATCCATGGTATTGGATGCTTCAGCATGTATAAATATGTATTGTAACATTGAAAGGAATATAATGAAAAATCAAGCTGGTAGTCCCGGTTTTGGGATCCAGTGGGAAATCTCTATGTATATGTGATTTATGTGTTATGCTCTTGCATTTTTATGTTTTCTTGTGATTTAGAATTCATATGCGGGTAGTTTCTGTATGGGGTTAAAACCTACAGGGATGGAGTGGAAGACCCTGAGTCTTGACTGATATGACTCAGGGTGCGTGGAGTTATATATTATTCATGATTGTACACATGTTTCTACTATACTGATGGTTGTGACCATACCGAGGGAATTTACATTTATGATGATCCTTCTATCTTGGATGACTATGACCATTCCTTGGATCTTAGATTCACAAATCATCCTTCTTATTTGGATGGTTGCGCCCATACCATGGATCCTTTCATATGGTCCTTATCATCTAGATGGCTACGTCCATTCTGTGGATTCATGATATTAGATATGCATATGTATATGTGTCCTTGATTTGCAAGTCTCCTGACACTGTTTGTCCTCATCCTTGCAAAATCTCTTAAAGCATCTCAACCATCACCCCTCATTTTGCCATCATGCTTAATGGGACATTTGTTACAAAGTATTTTTATCACACCTCCTGCACTTCCCTGTGACATACCGAGAAGTCCCGAAACATGACCATTATGTAGTGTACTCATTCATATATGCATCTCAGATCCTTCCTAATACATTGGTTGGAAAATTGTTGTGGGGTAAACTCCCCTAGGGTCTTGGGTGAATACCCTAGCAGACTGAAGGTTATCTATGCAAAGAAACACACATTCCATGCAATCATAATGCTACTATAAGAAAACTCTACGATAGGGAGCATACATGAGGTCCTACGTTCGAGAAGAGCCTTCCAGGGTCCAAACCCTTCTTAGAGTTCCTTTGCTCCCTTGACCTGAGTCGTCCTTTGGCAGGCTCCAAGTGGAACCATCTCCCGGATTCATCCAGTCTCAAGCCTTTAACAAACTCCTTCCATGACTTACTCCATGATCTCTCAAGTAGTATGAAATCATCAACACACACAAGGAAACAAGGGTTTCCTGTAGAATGGGGGAAGTGCAGAAGGCACAAGGATCTTCAGACCTGGTCAGGGAAATCTCAGCATAATAGTCTTTCTCTCTCTTCTCTCCTCCATTTGGCCTTCCCATAGAATCCTTTTTATACTTCTCCTAAAGTAGTCTTTTAGTTGGGAATTCGTTGGGAACAGTTGGACCACGGGCACTAACAGGTGATCAATAGGTAAAACCCATGATCTCCGCCCAAAATTAAGGAGATTTATTATTTTTTAAGTGTTTTTTATACATATACGTGGGTTGGGTATACACAGACCTGCATATACACACATTTAATTCATGGCAATGTCGCGTATAGGGAAAAAACAATATTTTTTTAAATTTGGGACCAGGTCTGGAAGGATGGGTTGACCTAGGCCATGAGTGCAGCATCCCAAACCTCAAGAGTGAGATTTGGATCTATAACAGATGCCCCCTAATATATGAGGTCAGAAGGGGTACATGATGGCCGAAATGTATTAAGTAAGTTCATGGAAAGGAAATCTGTCGAAGACTGAGAAGGACTACACCAGAATTCGGCCTGCCAAGCCACAAAAGGAGATCAGACAGAAACATTGTCTGAGGCGGGCATACCCATGCTCAGAGAAAATACAGCATGTCCACACATCAAGTACAAACGGATCCACCAAGTATACAAGTATAAATGACTGGAAAATACATAATGGATCATCTGATCATGATCGGACAAGTACATGTCTGAATGTCACATATAACAATGTCAATGATGCTGAAAGATGAAGCGGATCACTGATATCAAAGACTGATCCCAAAAATTACCAACTGAACATGATGGAATAAGATGGTACTACACTGCAAACTCAGGTGCCAGCATATAAAATGTCACCATGAATGACTGCAACATATAAAGTGAAGTGGTATCTACTAGCAGCAACAAGAGAAAACGTCAAGTGAACCAATGAATGCTGATACAACCTGAGGTCTTCACCGACCACCGTGGTACATTTCTACAGCATGGGAATAAATGATCTTAAGTTGACCATGTGAGAAATCATTTGATTACCGGTCATTGATGCATACCGTTAACAAACGCGAGACTACTCGCTGATAATGATAATGAGCATCAAGGTACCCAGTACAATCCAAAAAGTGTGAATAGATGAGCTGGAGTCAAACACTTGTAAGAATCTATCGATCAAGAGACAATGATGGTTTCCCACTGTCGATAGCGAAGGATTTTCCACTAATGACTGCAAACCCCAAGGTACTGCCAAATGAACTCTAGATCTTTGCCCTAGAGCAATGAGTTGAAGTCGATAGGGAAAGATCCGCTAGAAGGAAGGCATTAAGGCATCCTCCATCAATATAGTGCGAGTGTAACCCATAGGCCAATAATGTGGAAGGAATTGGACGAAAAAGATATAGTAACCCAACCGAAGTACATTTCTGGCATACACAAGAGGTGGCTAGCGCATGGAAGAAAGCCTCTGAACCAACCAATAATTAAAGTTGACACAGAGGCAAGGTATCCACCAATAGGGTCAAATGGAAACCAAGGTACTGCACGAATCCCAATGTGTGATAATGTAAGCTGATGTCGAACACAAGGGAAACCAATCAGTCAAAGACCCATGATACTGATTGATGCTAAGCACAAGGTGACCTATCAATAATGAAAATAGGGCCACGGTGCAGCTCTAGGCCTGTCCTCAAAGCAAGATGTCATCGTCGATAAGGACAAGACCCGCCAGCAAGAAGTCAATGGAGACCTTCTCAAACTGGCAAGAGTAAAGGACCAATATAGTTGATGTGATGATAGACATAGTACTAACAACCAGGTATGGCCGACTGAAAAATAAGTCAAGAGACACCGCAGAGAGGTCGACTCAGGCTAACTTCCCTTGAACAAAAGCACGACTCAGTGTGACTATGTGGCATCATATGATGACTTTGTATAAGCTCGTTGCGCAGGAGGCACAAACGAACCATCCATATGATTGGAAGAGATAACCAATTGGGGGAAAACTAACTCGATAACAAGGTTAAGGCATACCTAAGTCAAACTAAATCCCACCCAAGCGAAGGAGACTTTGTTTCGAGTGCTTTTTTCAAGGGCGACACGACTGACTCTAGCTACCAAAAATAAATGGAAATGCTGTCCCGTTCGCGCTCTTTTTTGGAATATATAAATTTTTTGGTTTTTTTCTTTAAAGTTGGAAAAAGAATAAAAGAATGCTATAGTACAGTGGAAATAACGAGTGTCAGTGAAGCAAATGATCTAGTTCCTGGGATTGGAACATTCCTATGCTCAATACAGAATTGGCAACTCCACTGGGGAAAACACTATTGTTGTTCCTAATTTGGGTGTATTTAAGCCAATCAGGGCTCAGCTGTCTCTTTATCTTCTATTACTGTGTAGTTAGTGCTTGAATTGTGAGCTTTGATTACTTTTTCCAGACATTTTTTTGTTTTTCTTGAAAGCTTTTTTATACGCTAGTTTCTCTATTTACAAAAGCTTATATACACATCTTTCCTTAAGTGAACCTGCATATATGCAAGCTTCCTTAAGCCTTGTCATGTATACACGCATCTGTGTGCAAACACAGTCGCGTATATCTTTAATTTTCAAGATTTTTAAAATTTGTTTGTTTCTGGAAGATAGTATGCTGGTCTGATTCAGTTTGGAACAACCATTGTTCTGTCACAGTCTTTAGTTTTTACAGCAATTGTCTTGTTTTGAATTCTCTCTGATTGTGAAAAGGTTGGTCTTGTTCGTTTTTCCTGCAAACGTCATTTATTTTTTGCTTAAGCACAAAAGGTTTCTTGCAAGGAATCTTGGTTGTTTTGTGTATTCACGGCAGAAAGATTGATTTCAATCTTTGTGTTGAGTTTTGTTTTATGACTTTTTGGTTTGCATGTTTGAACTATTTTTATGACCATCTGCTTTTCGTGCATTCTGAAAGTCGTTTGTTCATGCTTTCTTGAAAGTCATCTTTTCAATCCTTTGGTTTCCATTACCAAGCTCATCTCGCTGCTTGTTGATTGTTAAAAGCATTTCAAAGCACCTTTTTTGTTGAGTTCCCACTTGTTTTGTGTCGTAAGCTCGCAAAGTGCTTCATTGCCTATTTTTTTCGGTCATCAAGTTTCAGTCTTGTTAGAGAATTTTTGAAAAGATGTTTTTGAGTTGCTTTTGAAGGAAATTTCTTGAAACTTTGTTTTTATTTCTTGAACTTTGTTTTGATTGAGTTTTCCTTTTTTATGAGTGAAAGTGCCTATTTGTTTGTCTTCATCTTGCTTTTAGTGCTTAGACGAAATAAGCAACAAAAACTTATATTCCATCTAAACATTTAAGTGGAAAATCTAAAATCGATAAACGAGCAACTTTCATCTTTTGATTTAAGAGTATTTGAATTTTGCATCGGCATGTATTTGTTGCATTAGGATTAGTTTGTGCATCTTTCTAGGCATTTATAGTTTTGTTAGCTTTTGTGAGTGTGAAGTTTGAAAAGAAAAGGAAAAATTTGTACTTTTATTTGAATTTCCTCTAAACCCTATAGAAATTTCTTTTCATTGAAAACGAAAACAAGTGAATTTGCATGTAGTTTGGTTTTTATTAATTTCTTTTGCATCAAAACACCACTAGTTTCACTTTCGTTATCCCTTGACTTAAATAACAGCCCATTAAAATCAAGCGCTAATTTAAAATATACTAGAACTTTATATTTGTTGAGTTAGATACATCAATAAGTTTTAGGATATTTTAGGGCCTTGGATTAGGTGTGTGGAGAGTTAACTCTCCAAGGCCATTTTAAACTATCAGACATAGGAGTTTGAATAGTGAGTGAAAATCCAATAGCATTAGGAAGACCAGGAAAGCTCCGGATCTGGGAGTTAAGCACGAGGGTCTGTAAAGACAGGGAAGAGAGATACCCCCTCTCCTACTTGTCCGAACTTACCTCACGACTATTCCGTCTAGCTTCTGATACGAGTTGGTAACCTTAGTTGCTACTCCTAGGGATCTACACAGGTGGCTGCGGAGAGGAATCTCGTGGCACCTAAGGTCGACGTTGTATCACTCTCAACAGTACTACTGGAGGGCACCCTTGCGAATCTTGGGGGCTTGCACCAGTGCAGGCTATTTTTAGGAGGTCAGCGTAACTTCCTCTATTACCTTCGTTGATAGGACTGGGCTGTCATTATCCCAAACTATCTTTGGAAGGCCCCTTACTTCACTTTCTCATAGTTTGGTGTCCAGTCCTAATCACGCGGAGCGGAAATACTTGGAAGTTCTTTGACTAGCTGATATCTTTAGGGACTTTATGGTGTGTGCATTGTGCTCCTAGTTGGCCTAGCTTTCAATTTTTTGAGTTTTTAGTTAGATCTTAACAAAAAATTCAAAGTGGCTGACCGATCGCCTAGACGGTCTCGAAGACTTCGTGGTGTTTCACCACCAAGTTCAGAGCCTTCACCTAGAAGGTGTAGAGGTAATACTACCGGTGGGTTTTTTCCCGTCGTAGCTGATGCATTGGGGATTGATCCTCCCCTCGGGGGCATCAATGCTCAAGATAGACCTGGTATTTCCACAGGACAAGAGAGAAGTACTCCTGGACTTTCTCAAGTTCTCTTTCAGATGCAAGATAACGTAGAGGTAGAAAAACTCTCAGAGTCATTAGCGGCTCCGAATTCTCCCCTACCTCCTAGTCATCTTGAAGTATTACAATATGTTGGGTCTCCAACGCATCGACCATCAAGTCCAGGTCACACAACGCACTTACCATCGATGACCACTACTAGAAGCATGGCTTCTATTACAAGTGCTATGACTGTGCAGACTCCAATATCTGTACAAGGGGGAGGAACTATTTCCATCCCCTCCACTTCTTTATTCGGGTCTTTTGCTAGCACGTCTTTAGTTGGGACTACCTCTATTCCTTCTACGAGTGGAAACTCCCAAACCAATGCTTTTAGTTCTGGGTTTTTCCCATTTGGCACCCATTCACAGGGTATTCCGTCAGTTTCGTTTAGTGCCGCCACATCCATGATGGGTGGATCAGATTCATTCCAAGGTTTTCCTTTTGGAAGTGGTCATATACCACATTCCAACTCAACAATTGGATCTATGCCTTTCTCTTCTTTAGGACAAGGTAGCAATCCTTTTCAAGGTTGGACTAACCCTGCAGTTAGTAGTATGGGAATTGGGAATTCATTTCTCAGCCAACAAGGGAATAGGCCGTACTCCATGGTTAGTTCATTCTGAAGTATTCCTCCCCTAGCCTCTACTTGGGATCCTTATCAGGGGTTGTCTGCTCCTTATAATCCTTTAGGAGGAAGCTTCGCCGGTTATGGATGTTTTGTAGCCGGAGTTGGTCAAACTTTGAGTTATTCTAGATCACAAGGCATGCCTTTTGGTTCAGCTGGTTCTGTAGGTTACTTCGGGTAGCCTGGTGCCTTCCAAAATCCAGGCCTATCTTTTCAGAACTTTGGGAGTTCCGCCCAGTCTGGGTGGAACCCCCAAGGTCCTCCTAGGCTTCCGTTTTTGGCAACTTTGAACTTGTGAGACCTCACAAAGTTAAAAAATGATCCAATCAAATATAATCCGGCCTAGCCTTCAGTCCCAACCAAGCTTCCTTCGGACATTCCAAAATTCGAAGGGAAGAGCGGTGAGGACCCAGGCGACCATGTGACCACATTCCATTTGCGGTGCTCGTCGAACTCCCTTATTGATGATTCATTTAGGTTGAGACTTTTTCAGTGCACCTTGACTGGTAATGCGGCCAAGTGGTATATAGAGTTGCTAGGGGGAATATTTACATCTTTTTCTGACTTAGCTAATATTTTCTTAAATCATTTCCAGTTTCTTGTCCGTTATGATGTCGGAACTGAACGTCCGGCCAATTTTCGTCACGACACGACAACTCACATTTCTGACCATATTCAAGAATGGAGACAGAGAAAGAGGCTCACTAAAGCCAAAATCCCTCTGGAGTACCATCTCTAATGGTTTTTGAAATCTTTACAACTTGAGATCTCTAAGGATGTCTTGATGTCCGAAGTTTACTCCGAGGAGAAAGCTATTTTTAGGGCCCAACAATTAGAATTGATATACTCTTAGTTTGGGTTCCTACAAAAATACTTGCCAGATGCTCCTAGGTTGAAGGTTGATATAGCCAAGTCGAAGCCAGGTCCTCATGGGGATGGTATCATTGGATTGGTAGATCGATTAGTATCATGGGTCTTTGACTGAGTGGTTTTCCTTGTGTTCGACATCAGCTTACATTATCACACATTGGGATTCGTGCAGTACCTTGGTTTCCATTTGACCCTATTGGTGGATACCATCCCCATGGGGACCTGGCTTCAACTTGGCTATATCAACCTTCGACCCAGGAGCATATGGCAAGTATTTTTGTAGGATCCCAGACTGAGAGTAGATCAATTCTAATTGTTGGGCCCTAAAAATAGCTTGCTCCTTAGAGTAAACTCCGGACATCGAGACATCCTTAGAGATCTCACATTGTAGATATTTCAAAAACTATTCGAGACAGTACTCTAGAGGGATTTCGGCTTTAATGAGCCTCTTTCTCCATCTGCATTCCTGAATATGGTCAAAAATGCGAGTTGCCATGTCCTGACGAAAATTGGCCAGAAGTTCAGTTCCAGCATCATAACGGACAGGCAATTGGAAATGATTTAAGAAAATATTAGCTAAGTCAGCAAAAGATGTAAAGCTACCCCCTGGCAACTCTATATACCATTTGGCCGCATTACCAGTTAAGGTGCGCTGAAAAAGTCTCAACCTAACTGAATCATCAATAAGGGAGTTCGACGAGCACCACAAATGGAATGTGGTCACATGGTCGCTCGGGTCCTCACCGCTCTTCCCTTCGAATTTTGGAATGTCCGAAGGAAGTTTGGTTGGGACTGGAGGCTAGGCTAGATTATATTTGATTGGATCGTTTGTTAACTTTGTGAGGTCTGGCAAGTTCAAAGTTGCCAGAAACGGAAGCCTAGGAGGACCTTGGGGATTCCACCCAGACTGGGTGGAACTCTCAAAGTTCTGAAAAGATGGGCCTAGATTTTGGAAGGCACCAGGTTGCCCGCAGTAACCTACAGAACCAACTGAACCAAAAGGCATGCCTTGTGATCCAGCATAACTCGGATTTTTACCAACTTCGGCTGCCAAACCTCCATAACTGGCAAAGCTTCCTCCTAAAGGATTATAAGGAGCAGAGAATCCCTGATAAGGATCCCAAGCAGAGGCTAGGGGAGGAATACTGTGGAATGAACTAACCGTGGAGTATGGCCTATTCCCTTGTTTGCCGAGAAATGACTTCCCAGTTCCCATACTACTAATCGCAGGGTTAGTACAACCTTGAAAAGGATTGCTACCTTGTCCTAAAGAAGAGAAAGGCATAGATCCAAAAGGAAAACTTCCACAAGGAAAACCCTGGATGAAGCCGATCCACCCATCATGGATGTGGCGACACTAAATGGAACCGACAGAATACCCTGTGAATGGGTGCCAAATGGGAAAAACCCAGAACTAAAAGCATTGGTTTGGGAGTTTCCACTCGTAGAAGGAATGGAGGTAGTCCCAACTAAAGACATGCTAGCAAAAGACCCGAATAAAGAAGTGGAGGGGATGGAAATAGTTCCTCCCCCTTGTACAGATATTGGAGTCTGCACAATCGTAGCACTTGTAATAGAAGCCATGCTTCCAGTAGTGGTCATCGATGGTAAGTGCGTTATGTGACCTAGACTTGATGGTTGATGCGTTGGAGACCCAACGTATTGTAATACTTCCGGATGACTAGGAGGTAGGGGAGAATTTAGAGCCGCTAACGACTCTGAGAGTTCTTCTACCTCTACGTTATCCTCCATCCGAAAGAGAACTCGAGAAAGTCCAGGAGTACTTCTTTCTTGTCCTGTGGAAGTACCAGGTCTATCTTGAGCACTGATGCCCTAGAGGGGAGGATCAATCCCCAATGCGTCAGCTACCATGGGACAAAACTCACTGGCAGTATTACCTCTGCGCCTTCTAGGTGAAGGCTCTGAACTTGGTGGTGAAAGACCACGAAGTCTTCAAGACCGTCTAGGAGGTTGGTCAGCCACTTTGAATTTTTTGTTAAGATCTAACTAAAAACTCAAAAAATTGAAAGCTAGGGAAACTTGGAGCACAAAGCACACACTATAAATTCCCTAAAGATATCAGCCAGTCAAACAACTTCCAAGTATTTCCACTCCGAGTGATTAGGACCGGACACCAAAATACGAGAAAGTGAAGTAAGGGGCCTTTCGAAGATAGTGTGGGATAATGATTGGCCAGTCCTATCAGCGAAGGTAACAGAGGAAGTTATGTTTACCTCCTAACAACAGCCTGCATCAGTGCAAGACCCCAAGCTTCACAAGAGTGCCCTCTAGTAGTACCATTGAGAGTGATACAATGTCGACCTCAGGTGCCACGGGATTCCCCTCCGCAGCCACCTGTGTAGATCCCTAGGAGTAGCAACTAAGGTTACCAAATCGTATCAGAAGCTAGGAAGAATAGTCGTGAGGTAAGTTCAGACAATTAGAGAGGGGGTATCTCTCTTCCCTGTCTTTACAGACCCTCGTGCTTAACTTCCAGATCTAGAGCTTTCCTGATCATCCTAACGCTATTGGATTTTCACTCACTATTCAGAGTCCTATGTTTGATAGTTTAAAATGGCATTGGAGAGTTAACTCTCCACACACCTAATCCAAGGCCCTAAAATATCCTAAAACTTGTTGATGTATCTAACTCAACAAATATAAAGTTCTAGTATATTTTAAATTAGCGCTTGATTTTAATGGGCTGTTATTTAAGTCAAGGGATAACGGAAGTGAAACTAGTGGTGTTTTGACACAAAAGAAATTAATAAAAACCAAACTACATGCAAATGTACTTGTTTTCATTTTTGATGAAAAGCAATTTCTATAGGGTTCAGAGGAACTTCAAATAAAAGTACAACTTTTTCATTTTCTTTTCAAACTTCACACTCACAAAAGCTAACAAAACTATAAATTCCTAGAAAGATGCACAAACTTATCCTAATGCAACAAATACATGCCGATGAAAAATTCAAAAACTACTCTTAAATCAAAAGATGAAAGTTGCTTATTTATAGATTTTAGATTTTCCACTTAAATGTTTATATGGAATATAGGTTTTTGTTGCTTATTTCATCTAAGCACTAAAAGCAAGATGAAGACAAACAAATAGGCACTTTCACTCAACAAAAAGGAAAACTCAATCAAAACAAAGTTCAAGAAAGCAAAACAAAGTTTCAAGAAATTTCCTTCAAAAGCAACTCAAAAACGACTTTTCAAAAATGCTCTAACAAGAATGAAACTTGATGACCAAAAAAATAGGCAATGAAGCACTTTGCGAGCTTGCGACACAAAACAAGTGGGAACTCAACAAAAAAGGTGCTTTGAAATGCTTTTACCAATCAACAAGCAGCGAGATGAGCTTGGAAATGGAAACCAAAGGATTGAAAAGACAACTTTCAAGAAAGCGTGAACAAATGACTTTCAGAAAGCAAGAAAAGCAGATGGTCATAAAAATAGCTCAAACATGCAAACCAAAATGTCATCAAAACAAAATTCAACACAAAGATCGAAATCAATCTTTCTGCCCTAAATACACAGAGTAGCCAAGATTCCTTACGAGACACCTTGTGTGCTTAAGCAAAAAATAAATGACGGTTGCAAGAAAACGAACAAGACCAACCTTTTCACAATCAGAGATAATTCGAAATAGGACACTTGCTGTAAAACTAAAGACTGTGATAGAACAGTGATTGTCCCAAACTGAATCAGACTAGCATACAATCTTCCAAAAACAAAAAGATTTCAAAGATCTTGAAAATTAAATATATACACGACTGTGTTTGCACGCAGATGCGTGTATACGTGACACGACTTAAGGAAACTTACGTATACGTAGGTTCACTTAAGGAAAGATGCGTATATACGCTTCTGTAAACAGAGAAACTAGCATATAAAAAATCTTCCAAGAAAAACCAAAAAAAAAAAGTCTGGAAAGAACTGATCAAAGCTCACAATTCAGGCACTAACTACATAGTAACAGAAGATAAACAGACAGTTGAGCCCTGATTGGCTTGAATACACCCAAACTAGGAACAACAATAGTGTTGTCCCCAGTGGAGTCGCCAATTTTGTTGTGGGATAAACTCCCCTAGGGTCTTGGGTGAATACCCTAGCAGACTGAAGGTTATCTATGCAAAGAAACACACATTCCATGCAATCATAATGCTACTATAAGCAAACTCTATGATAGGGGGTGTACCTGAGGTCCTACGTTCGAGAAGAGCCTTCCAGGGTCCAAACCCTTCTTGGAGTTCCTTTGCTCCTTTGACCTGCAAAACAATCAATTCAAGAAAGTACAGCAGTATATGGACTAAACATCATAAAGAAACCATCTTCATATTATAAAAAATGTAGTTAGTTATGCAATTAAACAATCGATCACATATGAATCATAACATCAATATCATAACATGTAGAAGATTTATATCAGGAACAAAGACATGTGTTTCTTTTATTATAGACAAATAAAGTACATAAAAGGAACAATTTCACCTGAGTCGTCCTTTCGCAGGCTCTAAGCAGAACCGTCTCCCGGATTCGTCGAGTCTCAAGCCTTTAACAAACTCCTTCCATGACTTACTCCATGATCTCTCAAGTAGTATGAAATCATCAACACACACAAGGAAACAAGGGTTTCCTGTAGAATGGGGGAAGTGTAGAAGGCACAAGGATCTTCAGACCTGGTCAGGGAAATCTCAGCATAATAGTCTTTCTCTCTCTTCTCTCCTCCCTTTGGCCTTCCCATAGAAGCCTTTTTATACTTCTCCCAAAGTAGTTTTTTAGTTGGGAATTCATTGGGAATAGTTGGGCCACGAGCACTAACAAGTGATCAACAGATAAAACCCATGATCTCTGCCTGAAATTAAGGAGATTTGTTATTTTTTAAGTTTTTTAATACATATACGCGGGTTGGGTATACACAGACCCGCATATACACGCGTTTAGCTCAGGGCAATGTCGCATATAGGGAAAAAACATTTTTTTTTTAAATTTGGGACCAGGTCTGGAAGGATGGGTTTCCCTAGGCCATGAGTGCAGCATCACAAACCTCAAGAGTGAGATTTGGAGCTATAACAAAAATTCCTTGACCTTTCTCTTAATGAAATAGCTCAAAATCCCTAATTTGAGAATCATCACGCTTATGAGACTAAAAGAAATGATGATTTCCTATTGCACTACACTTGACCTGCGATGGCATAACTATGTTCACTTGTATACCCACAATTATCCCAAAAATACAATTTTCCCAAATAGGATGAGAAGCTTCGTGATCTAGAAGCTTCCACAGCGACAAGATGGAGGTTGTTTGGCATAGATGAGGTCAAATTCTCCCAACTTGGCCTGTTTGTCTTATCCCTACAAGTTACCTCCTTGATATGTGGGCCTAATCCTATCTTTGGAGAGGTCCTAACTCCCATTCCCAGCCTATATATTCATCCTCTCCCATTCCCAACTGGTTGGTCTATGTTTATTTGCACCCTTATGCTAATATTGCGCCTATATGCTACTCATTTGGCTTGGAGAAGGAATGCTTGGAGAGCTTAGCTTGGACTTGGATCTTCATTCAAGGAGAGCGTATCAACATCAAGGCTTGGTTTTATGCTTCCCCTTATTTTCTATTAATATACAACTACTGGCTCATTTTCCCTAAATGCGTATGCTCATGTATCATTTAGCTTAACATTCGTTGATTAGTTAAGAAGGTTTCTTTTGAATATGCTATTTTTATTTGAATGCCTTGTTGTGTCTTGATCTCTTGTGCAGGTTCATAAATGATGTGAAAAGTAGGAACGAGCTCATGACACAAGTGATCCAAGGTCTTCAACAAAGGAGATCGAGATAGCATCAGAACAAGGTAGGCCATGTTATTTGTCTCTCTTTTCAATTGTAATTTAGGAAAGTGTCTGGTAGATTTTCACTTTGGTTGCTAGACCCAATCATTGGGATAGAGGGATTGTCTCTATCCGTAGAGAGGATTTACCTAGGCAACACCTAACCTTCCACTTCCACCAAGCGCACAGTGAACTAATGCAGGTAACAACCAATTTTTTAAGTTTATGAAGTTTTTTTTTTTTTTTTTTTTTTTTTTTTTTTTATGTGTGTACTAAGATTTTACACTTGTGGTTTTTGTAGATGTTGGACCAGAGATACCTCCAAGGATTTCTTCGATATCTAGGCGAGTGGCATGATATATAGATGATTCTCCCTATGAGGAGTGATCAAACTTGATCATTGAGGTGGAATGCAACTTGGAAGCCCTGACAAGGGGCATTCCAGAATATGCATCGATTGATAAGGTGCCACTGCGATATCAGAGGCATACTTTAGGGGTGCCCACCAAACTGCATCAGTTATTGAATTAGGTCATTAGAGCTATGTCGTGCTACCATGAGCACCATGTGGGTAGATAATTGTCTCTAGTATTTATTTTTCATACTTATGTAGGCTTGAGAAGGCATGTGTCTCAGAACACAATTTTTGACATTTTCATGTAATAAATGTTTTGCAATATATGTGTGTGTGTGTGTGTGTGTGTGTTTTCCTATTATGTTCAGTATGTGATGGTTTTTTTGTTTTACATATCTCACAGATTTCTATCTAATACATAATTAACCAATGTATCTGTTAATGTGTTCACATGTCTCAAAATATCTTGATAAGTGATATAATCAAAGTCTCATTCCAAGAGACAAACCCACAAATACATTCTCAAAATATGAGGGTTTCTAAATGAATATTGCATGTTAAGTTGTAGTACAATGAGTTGTGAATCAAGATAAATGACTAGATCTCTAATGCCAAGAGAAATTGCTTCTAACAGAAGCTTGATAACCACACTATATTTGCCAATGTTATTAGTAATACGACCTAAACATATTCCTTTTTAATTCACTAACTCACCATTAGGGTCATATATTTCCCATGCAACAAAAGATAAATTCAGTGTACTACGACAAGCTATATCATCAAAACTGACATAAAGTTTCGATGACATCTGTAAACCAAGTAAAACACAAGGTAAGAAGAGGAAAACATGTTTGTAAAAGTAAACAAATACACCAAAACCAAATTGTGCACTAATGTACAAGTTATTTACACAAAATCATGCATAATAATTTTGAGATGGAGTCCATTTCGGAACTTGAGTAATAGATCAAGATAGAGTAAAATCGTAGTTTCACTGTTGGCATGACATGTAAGCATCGACTCGGCCAATTAGTGGAATGACACAAAAAATGAAAATGTCCCCATTCCCATCGAGTGAGTGAGGGTTACGAGTCAAAAGATCAATGCCCCATTATGAAAATGGGGTAATGGTAAAGACTCGCCAAGAAAATCTCATGAAGTAGGACGCAAAAATATTAAGCTCATCACAAGAAAATGATGCCTCCAAGTGAAATTTGTCGACAATCCCAGATTGGACTGAGATGTCGCTAGGCATGATTGTCAAAATGTTTCCCATGTTTCCTTCGAACAACACTTCATGAACCAAAATAAGTGTCTAAAGTGGATGAGTCTGTACATTGGAAACAATGGTTTCTAGAAAAGAATAAATCTCACCAAGGCTTGGGAGAAACGAGGAACAATGATGGGCATCATTCCATGGATTTTCCTCAAGAGACATAACTTCTATGATACTCTCATTAGTTGGAAATGCCTCATTCAAAGGATCTGGAGAATCCCAAGAACCAAGCGAAGGAGATTGTAAATATGCATCTAGACTCACACTGAAATGATCATGAATTTTAAAAGTTGCCACAAAAGCCAAAACGACAGCCTGATATTCTTTCTCTATAGGGCTAAGTGGCATAACATTGCCAAAACTATCAATCTGATCAGGACAAGGAATGACCCAAGGATCGTGATAATTTGAGACCATGTTAATTGAAGTGACGCTTGGAGGTGGAAGGGAAAATTTTCACATGAGGGAAGAGTTTTTGAAAAGACCCACCCCCACACTCTCATAAGGGATATTGGTATTCCCAACATATGTCAAATTTCCATTTGAGGAGTTAGAAGAGAAAATGATGAGCTAATTGACAAGGACTATTTTCATTTGATGAGGAAAATAGAGCACGCTAAATAAAGTATAAATCATGCAAAACATTGCATGGGTCTAGCTACGACCAAGTAGAAGACTATAATTCAGATTGGCATCAAAAACTTCTACTTCTAGGTTAATGGTTTTTCCTTCCAATTGAATTGGAAATTCATTGAGAATACCATATGGACGAGAAACTCTACCATCAAAAGCTTCCAAGGTATTAGGGGACTAGTTGAGAGGTGGAGAGCCAATGGATTTCCAACATGAAAGGGAAATGATGCAAGTAGAAGCACCCTCATCAATATAGTCTGATTAATAGTCTTCCCTTTGATGTCAAAAGTAATTAGTTTCAAATCAGTAGGATCAATTCCTCCTATGGAAGATAAAAATTCTTTCTTTTGCGATGCACAAGTCTATAGGACTTCCAAAGCTAACATCACTGAAGGTGCTTGAACTAAATATTCCACAATATTATAATGTTAGTAGCTCATGCATTTGGATTATATGATGATTTCCAAAGAACACCGTTGGGAGGTGGTCAGATAATGGAATCATTATTAGGTTATTCAATATGAAGAGGACTAGAATTCAGAGGAGTGGAAGTAGAAGGCATATTAGTGGCATCATTTTATACAACTAGTTTGGTAGGAGTCTGATAATATTTTGATTGAGTAGAAACAGAAATAGGTGTCGTTCCACTCATGAAAACATGAGAGCCTAAAGATGTAGAGGATTGAGGTTGATCTACTACTGAAGTTTGTTGTGACAAAAAGGGTTCTTTCAACACAGAGAGTGTCCCTGGGGTGCCTTTTAATATATGAATAACTTTAGCATGATAAGGAAAATCCTTAGTATAATGATCTTCATCACATATAAGGCAAGGATATTTTGGCTTGTGCTTGGATGCATCATCAGTAGACGGTTTAGGAGGATCCTATTTAGGGGTATCAAATTTATCCTTATCTTTACCATTCTTTTTGCCTTTCGAGGCTTTGTCTATTGTGGTAGATTGGACATCGTTCACCTTGAATTTTTACCAGGATTTTTGGGAGTATTCGAAGAAGGAGAAGGTGCAGTAGCCAGAGTCGATCTATGCTCCGTATAAGTAGAAGAAGCATTACTAGAAGTTTTAGCCATTGACGCAATAATACCATTAATGGGTGGTTTCTCTATAGGTTTAGGAGATGTCATATAAGTTGAAGGTCGCATATCATTGGGTAATAGATAATAGAGAGTGCTAGATTAAAATTATACCAAATCTAGATACTCAACACCGGTGATGGCTTGCTCTTTAGTCACATAGCCACCCATAGATATGTCTTTGGTGATTTTATTAACGAATGACTTAGTAAACCATTGGGCTAAAAGATCATCAGGGATTTTGAATTTAATAAGATGATAAGATGATGCTAACACCTCCATTCTTGTATGTGATCAGATATGTGGGTAGTAGTATTCTATTTCAAAGACATTAGGAAATGGGTACCAGTTTCATACTGAACTGGTAGCTGGAAGTGAGAAAGAAAAGACATAGCCAAATATTTGAAATCTTGAAAGGCACCTTGAGGTAACTTGATGTACCATCTGCGGAAACACCCGTTAGGGTTCACTAGAAAAGACACAATAAAGATGCAACTGAATGGAATAGTTGACTCAAGAGTTGGACGAACACCATAAATGGTAGGTCATGACATGAGCTTGGGGTTTTTCTCTATACTTCCCTTCGAATTTTGGACAATTGCTAGGAATTTTGGTAGGAACCAAAGGGTAATATGTTGAATGAAGTATTTGATCATTTGTGAGCCTCGACACATCTGGTAACTCCAATGTAGCTAAAAACAGAAATTGAGGATTCCAACCTTGGTGGTACTAATTCTTCCTCCATAGTGGTGGATTTTGACCATAGGGATTTTCATATTGCCCCCATTGCGAGGAATTTTAACCATAAAAAGGTTGAGTTTGTCCCCACAGAGGTGGGTTCTGACCCAACAAATTTTGATATTGACCCGACACGGGCCATTGAGAACCATAAGGGGGATAGATAACTTGTGAAGAGTATTGAGTGTAGGGTTTTTGTTGCAATGGTTGACCTTGTTGATACAATGGTTGACCTTTCTGATGCAATGATTGACCATGTTGTTGAAATGGTTGACCTTATTGATATAAGGGTTGACCTTATGGCTACACGGTTGACCTTTCTGTTGCAATGGTTGCTCTTGCTACTGCTATGGTAGCCCTTGCTTCTACAATGGTTGTTGATAAGACCCTTGATGCATGTAAGGTCCTTGATGTATGAAGGATCCTTGTTGTTGATGGTTTCCTTGTGGAATTTGATAGGTTCCTTGCTGATATTGTTAGGTTCATTGTTGTAAAGGATTACAATCTCCTAAAGGATAAGTTCCATAAGTAGACTAAAACTTACTAGACAACCCCAATGAGATATTACAACCAAACTGCATTTGGGATCTTTCTTGTTGATTGAAAGGTGGATTTTTCGGTTGTTGTGAACCATGAGGAGGGTATTCCTATTGATAAGGTACTTGAGCTAAAAGAGGCTTCTGATAAGGAGTTTGGCCAAATCTAGAAAGAATACTACCAACAATTTGACTTTCTGCCATATCGTGAGCTTGGGATCCACTCACATAAGTTCCAACGGAAACAGGAGGTACATATGGAGGAGGTGGTTTCCCCCCATGTGGTGGGGTAAGAGGTGGTACATATTTCATGCTCAATGGAGGAGGTGTAACCACTATAGAGGTCGAAATAAGAGTTGAAGAACCTATAAGAAGATAAATGATCGCAACTGTGACTGTAGGTTGAACAGGAACCGAAGAAACCACAATTTGAATAGGAATTTAGGAAGCCACATTTGAAACGAATGGGCCATAGGTAGGCATAGTGCCAGATGACCATATTAGATGATGATAAAGTGAATATGCACTTGGAGTACCTAAAACTAAATGATCAAGAGAGGTATAACCTCAAGGGAATAAAGGTTCACTACTTTTAGGTGGTGGATTTGGCCCACTCTGCATATGAGGAGAGGACACATATTGAAAGCCTTCAGGAGGAAATTGATATTAATATTCATCACCAATACCCAAAGTATGGGTGGTTGAGACTTCTGGAGGAGGATCTCGAGGAGCAGTTGGAATCTCACCTTCTAATGCCATGGGTGGAAATAGTTGGTGAGGAGGAATCTGCGATGAATGAGGAGAAAGTTCCAAAGGTACACCGAGATTATCAAATGGAATATATGGGCATCAAGGAGATATTATCAAATGATCATAAAGTAGATTCGAGGGAAACAACAAAAAGTGTTGAGGAACCTCAGGACTCTCTAGGTCAGATTCTTGAGATGATGACAATGACTCTCGAGGTGGAGGATGAGAAGCAAATGGGTTGAATACTTGGTAAAATTCCAAGTTCAAAACCTTGAACTTCAATTGAATTTGGAATATTAGGGTGGACTCCTTTTGGTGACCCTCCAGTGTCAGATTGTGAAGGGGATATGTGAGGCGAACTCGACGGTTCTGTCACGATGACCTTTTCTCAAAAACAAAAGGAGAGGAGGTGATTTATTTGCGATCCAATTAAAATTTACCATTAATAAAGCATAATGAGCCCAAGGAGAACTTCATGGGTAAGACATGTTATCATGGGTAGTAAATTTTAGAACTTAAAATAAAAAATAATAAAAAAGGGTAATCTAGGCAAGAGGGTTTACCAAGTATCTGTGAACTGCAATATACACCTTAGCTGAAACCAAAGACTTAACATAAGATAGTCAATATCCCTGAATGTTGAGTTCGGTGTATCACATTTACAAGGTGTATGACCTGGTTACCTGTGGCTAAAGGATAGTAACCTTGTGGGGTCTCCCAATATATACACAACGGTACGGGGAGCATAAGTCTGTGTTAGCTCTTTCTAATGCGTAATCATTCAATGAGAGTGTTCCCATATTCTTGACATACGTGGAGTGCCTTTGATATACCCAAGAGTACTAGAGAACGATCATATATACCTCCATATGTGGAATGAGAGTTCACCCCTAGGATACAATATTGGTAGATAATGACAACTGCTAGTTTTATAGATGTTGGAACACGTCTCTAGCCTAGAGCTATAAATTTTTGCGTTAAGTTCCAAATATTCCTAAAGTTAATTGAGTAAATTTTAACAATTATCTTGAATTATGTTTCAATTTTTGGCTCAAAATGATGTCACTTGAATCCCTAAGATGAAACTATATGAGAAAAGGAAAACTTTCCACTTCGATGAAAGCTAGACTAATCAATGGAATAAAATTCAATCACTAATGCATAAAACAACATGTCTTCCACTAACTTTCACTTTCACTTTCCAAATGCAATGCTCAAAAGTACAAATTATCTTAACTTTTCACTAAGATGCACCTACATAAATGATGTTTTTATTTGATATTTGAATGATCTACTACAACTAAAGCATCAACTAAAGAAAAAATGAAATTTTGATCCAAATTATCTAATGCAACTAATGCATCAACAAAAGCAACACCAAATCCAATTCAAAATCACCTAAACGAAAATATATTTCACTTTTTCCTTTTGAACAAATAAACAATGCACCCATTTCAGCTTAAAATCAAACAATGTAATCTATGCTTGATTAAAAACAAAGATGATTTCCAAATGAAAATGACCTAATGCAACTTGAAAAGCAACTTTGTGAGAGACAAGCTAAAACAAATGCAAATTGATGTTTTCAATGATTTCCACAGAAAACGAGACTGAATCAATCAACAAACCAGTATCTTAGTGACACAAACAAAGAGAAAGTGATGACTAATTGACCTAGAAACCTTAGAACTCAACAAAATTTCACTTCAAGCACTTCAATGCCAAGAAGTATAATTTGCTAATTAACCAAGACAACTAGAAAAAACATTGGAAAATCTAGACACAGAGGACAGGAAAAGACCTTCAGAGGCCAAGTCACACTGGATTCTATGGTAGAAAACCTAAATTTTCTTAAATCTCTGAGATAAACATGGCTGTTAAGTCAAACCCGTGCTGAAAGTGGTTTCAGCACAAGTGTTTCAAGTAAAAACGCGTTGGCAATGCAGCTGTTCAGATCAAAAATGCATTGGGCGAGAAAATTGGGAAAAGAATAAAAATAATTTCAACAAAGATTCCATACCTAACACTCTAAAGTAGTGATCATTTAGTGTGCATATTTATAAAGGCTCATACTAATTGATAATTCAATGTTCAGTTAAACATATTAGAAGACCAACTCAAGAAAAGAGATTGAAGAGGCTATATCTTCCCTATATGAGTCACCATTCTTTTGTGAAGATAAATCCCCCTCTATGGATAGAGGTGATCTCTCTAGCCCAATGACTGGGTCTAGCAACAAACTAAACAAAGTAATGTAGACTTTCCTAGAATATGTTTGAAAATGCAGAGAGAGGGAGAGAGAGAGAGAGAAATCCCTTGCTCTGATGCTAATTACTCAATCCTTTGATGATGACTTTGATCCCTTAGATTCCAGGCTTGCTCATTGCTTGTTCCTTACGTCCGAGTACCTGCAAGAGAGATCAAAGGACAATACAAGATACAAATGCATACATGGCATATATCAAACATAAATTACTTGATAGATTAAGGAGTATCAAGCTAAATGCATAAATATTTATACAGTTATGGAAAGTGAACATCAAATGTATATATTAATGAATAAAAAAGGGAAGCATACAACCATTTCCTTGATGTTGGAGACCTCCTTTTGGTGGATGTCTAAGTCCAAGCCAAGACTCTTGAAGGAATCCTTCTCCAAGTTAGATGAGCAACATTTAGTCTTAATCTCAACATAGGAATGCAGGCAATCAATGATCAACCATTTGGGAATGGAGGGGATTTGATTTATAGGAAGGGAGAGGGCGTTAGGTATCCAAAAAAGAGGGAGTAAGATCCACATATCAAGGGGAAGGCCCTTAAAGGTAGGATCAAGAGCTCCAAATAGGAGAGCTCGATCATATCTCTACCTAATGACATCTAACTCATTGTTTCTTGAAGTTTATAGCATACAAAGCTTCTCCTCCATTTTGAGAAAACCTTCCAGGAGAGGTTCAACATGGGATTTCATATCAAAACCTACGCTGGAAGTGCTAGGTAAAAGAACTGTAGCCTACTGTCATCATGGGCAAGTAGTAGAGTAAAGAGAATTGGTTCTGAAATTTAGAGTTTTAGTCAACCTTCTCCAAAATTGACTCAAGATAGTTTTTCTTCTATTCTTCAGGGATGTTTCAGTATGTGTTTCATGATGAGTACATTTCACAGTTGTCAACATTTTTGCACTTCGAGATGTGGAACAGGAATTCAACAGAAGGTGTGACAAAATACTATGTAGCAATTCAAAGGATGAAAAACTCCAAAAAAATGTCATGGTTGAAAAAAATAGAAGGATTTGATAAGAATGAGGCTTGGAATCTAGTGGAATTTTTTCTACCTCAAGAAATTCTTAGGAGTAAAGGATTTTTTTCTCCATGGATCTTTCCCTTTGATCCACCAAAATATGGTTGCTAAGTGTGTGAAATATCAGGATTCAAAACAAGTACATGCAATATATTTATCTAACGAGACAAAGGATGTGTACATGATCCCTTGCAGGTTGGTGAAGATAGTGGATCCTAAAGAAAACCTTAGAGATCCAACTTCCACTCGAAAATCTTGATCCTACCTCATCGATCCAAACATTTGCACATAATAACAACCAAATAATATGATTTTTTGTCCTCCACAAAGGGTAGTTTAGAATTAACAAGTATAAATCCAAACCATACACTTAGAATCAATAGATAACATATATGGGAGAGAGATCACAAGTTCTTGTGTTCACTCAAAATGTAAATACGATATATGTTGGGATACTGATGGCCCCTCCTTAATCCTTGGCAATACTCCTTCCTTTAGCTTCCAACAAGATAGGGATTTTGTCCCATGCAATGGAAATCTGGTAGAAATCCACCAAGATAAGTGAGCTATACTTTCTCTAGGATGTCCTCTCCTCTTAATAGATTCACTTTATATAGGATTTTCCTATTCCTTTGGAGGATGTATCTAGAACCCAGGGGATCAAAAATTTAAGAAAATTATACAATAATTTAACCCTATCCAACTCTTATAAAAGTAGGTCGAGCTGATCTCCTTGGGAATGACAAAATCTATAAATTTTGACCATGATTTCTCCCTACTCAAAGGCAACTAAGGTACCATGTTCCCATGATGTGCACTATCTGGTAGCGGCTATACATAAGATAAAAACGTAGTGGAAGTGATCTCCCTACTCAAGTTTGATATATAAAGAGAATGAAGGGTGCATTAAGGTAAACCAGTATGATGATGAACTATGGTCCCTCTCATTGACTCAAATAAAATAGGTTATAATATATGCCCCCTAATGTATGTGGTTAGAAGAGAAATTAATGGCCAAAATGCATTACTAAGAAATGTAGCTCAAAATGCAAAGGATTCAATACCAAAGGACTGGATCAAATAAACTCTAATACCCAATTCTAAATCATCAGAAGATCATCCTCGAGTCGACCATACCCATGCTTAGCATAAATAAAAACTGAACATGACTACTAACTAGACATTCTATATTCATGACATGAAATGTTAGTACATGGCCACGAGACATACATAGTGGACCCATGTGAAAAACAAAAATATCGTAGCCTTAAAACAATATAATGTGGATTTATGTCATATGATACGTCATTAGGACTATGGAATCATTGAAGATAGGTGCTCCAAAGTAGTTCTAAAAGTATATAAAATAATACATAACTCCAACACAAGTTTGTAAGTGTCCCATATAAGAGTAATATGTCCCTATCCCAAAGTATTCTACTTAACCCTTATCATATGAATATATAACATGGAAATATATGAGTTTATTCAATCATGGTAGAAACCATTTGATTATCGGTCATTAAGGTATATCGTTAAAAGACATGAGGGTACTCACCAATGATAAAAATGGACCCAAATTTACCTAGTGCAATGCACTAAGTGTGAAAGAAGCTAATGCCAAACACTCGTAGCCTCAAATAATTAGAAGTAAATTAGGTAAACCTACTTTCAATCATAAGGAAGCCTACCACTTAGGTTTGTAAGCCCCAAGGTACTACCAATTCCTAAATCAAGTTCTTGGATAATGAGCTTAAGTTGATAGGGAAAGATCCCTTTAAGGAGGGCCTTGATTTATCCCCGATCAAATGACATGGAGAAAACTGAGAGATGATGTGGATGGATAAATTCATTAGCTACAACTGACATGGGGATGGACAACAGAAAAGGTAAACAAGGATCACAAATGGTTAACCAAGGTTTAGACTTCCCTTAAGAATGTAACAAAATTACACAAAATTGAGTTGGAAGAATTGACTAATGATCACCACGTGATACCATGCAACAACACAAGAGGCATTGAAGAATGCTCCATAATGAATGGAAGAGTGACCAAACAGAGTAAAATGACTCATGTATGGTATGAATCTTGGGAAAGCTAAAACCCAGTTGTAAGATAATGACACAAATAGGTGGTAGGTTCAAGGGAGACACAACTGACATTGACATTTTGACTAATAGAATGAGCAAAGTGATTTCCATTCCCTTATCTTTATCATCCCCTTCATATTTTAACAACCATGAAATAGAAGACAAGTAAGATTGATAGTGTCTTTTTTGTTCAGTTTTAACAAGACTGGAAAAGAGGTAAAGGATACTTGATAAGGTGATTTTTCCTTAAGTTTTAATGAGCCTAAAAAAGAGTAAAATGATGCTCAGTACCATTCAATTTTTAACGAGCATTATAAGGACATGAAGAAATATCATCACATAGGAATGCGTAGTATAAAGGGTAGCTACTAGTTCCTACCTAACAGAACCACTCAAAGCAAAGAGAGGCTAAGATGCTATTAAGGTAAACCACTCATCACATCGGTCCCTCCAGGAAAGGTAAAAAACACCTAGTGAAAGTGAGTGATATTCCATACACAATGTGATGGTGATGATGAGACAAGACCAAGGCCTATTAAAATGTATAAATGAAGATAAATGTAGTAGCAATCACAGTGTAAAAAATGGGTGAAATGCTCCTTTGGTATAGCTAGGAGATGATGAAGAATAGAAAATAAGGCTCAAATTCTCATTCATGGCAGGTCAAAAGGATATATTACAAGGAAACAAAGTAACACATCATGGACACCAAAATGGGAAAGAGGTGCTAATATAAGGCATCCATTTATAGGAAAAAAATTGCCAAGTTATGTTGTTAAAATAAATATGGGTTAGTATTGCAACCTAATGGAAATAGACCTAAGGCACAATGAATATGGAAATTACGGTCAATGATGCAACATAGATGCTAGTGAGATACCTAACCCTATATGCCAGGTTTCATATAAATGCACCTAAGGCTTGTTGTAGTAATAGAGCCATGAGAAACCCCAAGTATGACAACCAAAATATTTCAAAATTCTATAAAAAAGAGCCATTAGTGGAGCAAATAACAAGAATCCAAGATCATAATGATGTATAAATGGCTTAGAGATAAGGTATACAAATAATAGATGGAGGAAATTACCACATGTGTGAACCCTAAGTGGTTAACATAAAGTTTAGCTAAAAAGGATCTCACCTGTGCATTTAGGTATTGAGAGTGGAGTGAGTGGAGAAAATCCCTAATTTTCCCCTAAACTTCTGATCAAGATCCCAAAGTCTATAGGACATTAACTTATAATCCTCTTCTGCCAGGTAATTTCTCAAACTCCCTTCTTTAATTTTATTCCTTTCATGTTTAATTTTAGTTAGGTTTCACCATAGGGATTTTATGCCCTAGACCATGAATACATAGTCACAACTAGGTATGGTTTCTTATCATTATTGTGATAAGGGTGGCCGCAATGAGAAACTAGCCTCAATTATGACTTCATAGTGCAACTCAAAAACTAAAAGATAGGATGAAATAAGAACGAATGGGCTTTTTCCTCATGGCTTGCCAAACAAATTTTCTTGTTTGATGTAGATTGTAGTCACTATGATCTGATGGAGGGAGTGAGAACTCCATGAAAATGATATGAGAGCCCTTGCTCATCCCAATCCTTACAAGCTCTCAGGGACTATGAGTTATTGAAATTTTTCAAAACCCAGAGTATGGAGAGATAAACAATGTTGTTGCAATGACTAGAGGAGACACAAAATCCCCAAAACTAGTAGTTTGTAGTGAAGGGGGGAATATTGCTACTAGAATTCGAAGATACACAATGTTCATGAGCATGTGGCTCATTATGATGGGCCACAATCTTAGAAAGTGAGAAAGAAAGTATCGATTAGAGATATCGCCAACCTTACTATCCATGTGATACTCTTTACCATTCATCAGATAGTTGTATTCTCATCACCTCACTTAGCCTCCAAGTCTCATATGGACCTTGCTTTATGGTGTGTGAAATACCACCAGTTTTCAATTGGTGTAAGGATTGTTAGCTAACATGAAATACCATCTCACTAGGTGTGTATGGGAAGACAAAAACAATTTGGCTATGACAATATATTGGTGTATTTTTTTCTTAGAATGAGTTCTTAATATGAGACTAAGTGTAGAATACAATATTGGTGTATTTTTTTCTTAGAATGAGTTCTTAATATGAGACTAAGTGTAGAATACAATATTGGTGTATTTGTTTCTTAGAATGAGTTCTTAATATGAGACTAAGTGTAGAATACATTGATCTAGACAATTAGAAGCACACATGGTGTGATGGACTGAACTGATGGGGAGACTGGAAGTGGACATGTTGAATAAAGGTTAGACCACTCATTTTCAATTGGTAAAGGACACCAACCTAGCTATTGATGAGTAGACATAGGAGGGTATCACCTTCATTAGAAACCTAGATCTAGTCCTACCCCTTGACATTCCTAGAGTGCACTTGGTAAGAAAAGTATTTTTGGATGTTTGTAATATTTTAATTTTTTTTTGTTTTTGGAATACGTTTTTTTTTTTTTTACATGGATAAACAATAACTAATTCTTGGGTGGTTTGATATGAAAATGTGGCACTAGCCCAACCCCCAGTTCAATCACCACTACGTCACTTAGGAACAACTACATGAGGTGGGTGTGAAACATCCAAGGAGGAGGTGGGAGAAGAGCATGATGACTTGTGAAATTTCACGTGCAACATGGAGAGGTTAAATATAGGATACATCTATTATCTATTAATGATATACCTCCAAAATTTCAAAGGCACACCATGGGAGTGTACTCTTCTTGTCGCCATGGCCTCCTATGGTGTATTTTTTATGCTTAGTTGTGTTATCACCAACACAAAGATGATTATCTTCTTAGATGGTGCTTCTAGGATGTATCTTTTCATATCTACTAGCTTATGAGCCCGAGCTTCAAATGCCATGTTTTGATAGATGTACAAAAATGATATAGATGATGTAAAAACCCT
>APFE031057689.1:233332-277624 GCA_000404065.3 Pinus taeda | reverse complement strand
TTGACAATGTGGTCTAATGATGTTTTAGGTTATGTTACAAATGAATGTATGAGATGCATGGTTTATAAACATAATTAGCCAATGAATCAACAATCATATTAGAGTCTCAAGGAATATGATTGTAATTAATGTTAATTAAATGTCATTTCAAGAGATGTACCCTCAATTATTAATGAAGTAATGTAGGATTCCTCAAAGAATAAGCACGATTTAGCAAAGACATTATGAGTTGCAAGTCAATTTTTAGAACCATGTGAAGTATTCTAAGGGAAATAGCCTTGGATAAGAGCTCAATAATGGTGTTATATACTTTCATGTTTTTGGTTGTAAAGTGAAGACAAATTCCCCTTGAACTAATGAGCTCATTTTTGGGTGAAAAGTCAACCCAACCGACAAAAGTTATGTTTTAAGTATTATAGTTTTCACCATATATGAAGCCTATGTGGATCATGGAGAGCCCGACTTGGTATACTCCAAATAAGAACCATGCATAATTGAACACACAAAGTAATTGCAGATACACATAAAATCAAAAAAGAAAAACAAACCACACACAAACATATATACAATATGTACAAACACCATGTAGCTAGAAGACTTACACATAACACTTTTTGAGGTAGCTCCCATTACGTGGCTTTCATAAAGGGTTTCAATATTAATCTACCAACTCATAGGCATATTTTTTTAGAACATGTTTAACAATATAGGAATTGGGCCAGAGAGGTTCCAACTTACTTGCACCTAACTTATCATGATTCTGATCATAGATCAGAACCCTATCACCTTCTATAAAGACATGAGGTTGAACATATTTATCATACTTTGCGTTGACATGCTTATTATGAGTCTCATTGGATATAGAAAAATAGTGATGTTATTCATCAAGATGGGCTAAATGTGAGAGATGTTCTTCCTCAGCAGAACTATTAAGTAAAAATTCAATGACTAGTATCGAAGATGGAATCCCACACCCAACTAGAAGTATACCCTCCACACCATAAATCAACTTGAAAGTAGTGAAACTCATGGAATTTTTAACTAAGGTTAGATAGGCCCATAACATGGAAAAGAGAATAAGATGCAAATTTGACCTATGATTCACTACCATCCTTCAAAGCATGGTTTTCAAGGCATGGTTAACAAACTCTACTTGTTTTTTAGCTTGGGGATTTTATGGGTTTATTTTTCTTTGTGAAAAACCAAATTGGCTATGTTACAACACCATTTACCACCCTTGGTAGATTTGATGATCTATGATATGGCCTAGGGAGACCCTTCCCTACCATACTTGGTCCATTTTCTAAAAAACAATATTTTAAATCCCATGTGCATTTTTTCCCTATCTAATGTGAGTGTACATGTGGGTCAGATTATACCCAACCCACGTATATGTCTTTTAACATTAAAAAATATATAATATCCCTTAATTTTGGTAGGGTTTACGGGTTTGACTTGATACCCATCTACTATAGCCCGTGGCCCAACTATTTCCCAAATGAAAAAAAGAAAAACTAATTTGGAGAAGTATAAATACATATCCATGGCAAGGCCTAAAGGAGGAGAAAAGATTAGATATTTATATTATATTTGATTATATCCCTAATCAAGTCTGAAGATATCCCTATGCCTTCTGCACTCCCAAGTCATAGGAAACCCCTGCTTCCTTCTTGAGATGATCATCATCCCTTCATGACATTCTTGTGTATACTTATGGAGAAGGATTGTTGAGACCTGGGTAGGATGGATTGGAAGGATGGTTTCTCTTGGAGCTGGAAAATGACTCAAGTTGTAATCCTTCCATATTTTCTTTAGCTTACATTAATAAAGACGTGTTGCCTTTTCCTTGATGATTATGGTCTTTATGCATTAATTTATGTCATGATTTTATTATAAAATCTCACGTTAATGATTATTTTCTTACATGCTTATATGATTAACCTTGATATCATGAACATGATTTCAGTTAATTTTGGTGTATATTCCTTGCCTTGAATGAATTCTAGGTCTTAAAGCACAATGAAGAAGCATAGAGTTTGAACCCTACGAGAATGACTTCAAACGTAGGACCTATAGGTAAGACCTTATGTACCAAGTTTAACTACTTAAGTTTTAGGACTACTTATTTATGTGTCCCTTTATGATGTATGCCCTCTGCTCTATTGGGGTTCCCAACCCAAGACCCTAGGGTGATTCTACCCGTAACATAATTGACGACTCCACTGGGGAAAGCATTCTTGTTTTTCCTAGATTGGGTTGTTTCTTCTTGATCAAGGCTTGCTTGATTGATTTCTTGCTTTTACAGTGTCTATTACATATTTGCTTCCTGGGAATCAAGTCTAATCTTTTGGATCAAGCATGGATATTTTGTTTTTCTTTATTGAGATTTATATACATGCTTTTCAGAGGATACAATAACGTATACATACTAGTTTCTTCAAAGAAACTCACATATACATGAGATTACTCTATTTTAGTCATGTATGCATGTTTCTGTGTCTTTGCACAATCGCGTATACCTTATTTTGAATAAATTTTTCAAAATCTTGTACCCAGTTAAGATTTTTGCCTAGTGGTTTTTGCTATTTCCTGGTCATTCACTATCAGTAAAGCTCTCCTTTCATGCAAGTTTTCAATTGCTAATCTTCTTCTTGTTGAAAAAAATAGTCAACCTAGGGTTTGCTTTTTGAGTAAAGTTTCAGTTTGGGCTTTGGGTTCAAGTCTTCTTGTAGAATTTCTTGGTTTTCCTAACTTTGTGGAAGAAGAAATTGGTTGCAATTTTTTTTATAACCCACCTTTAAATTTCTTTTCTTTTCTTTCCTCTTTTGGTTGACCTATTTTGTTTTTCATGGTTTTTGGGTACCTCTTTTGCAACCTTGAAAGTCTTTCGTGACATTATTTTGGTATTGTAAAGTCCTTTATACTATTGTTCAAATCAATCTATGTAAATCTATAGTCCTTTGTCATTTCAAGTTTTATTCATAACTTGTGAATTTTGGCACTCTTTATGCTTGTTTTTGGTCTTGGAATTTTAGTAGTCTTTGTGTTCTCAAAAACATCTTTGGATTCTTTAAAAAAGAAAAAGACAATTGTGAAATTTTTCAATTGGTTCAGTTTTTGTTTTTGGTTTCTTCAATCTTTTTAAGCAATTGCGAACTTTTTTCGATTGGTTTTGCTTGGTTTTGAGGGAAGTTTGTCATTGAATTGGTGTCATCATTGCAATCGAGTTCACCTATTGATATTGTGAAGGAACACATTTGATTATTGTATGAGCATCCATAGAATCTTGCACCATCATTATAGTTTGCATTAAGTTAGTTTTAATTGCAGGAATTTAGTCTTTTTGTTAGATTTTGAGTGTGTGGAGAGTGTTTTCTGAAAATTAATAATAATAATAATAATAATAAATTAAAAAATTGCTTTTACAAGTTTATTCTTAGAACCTTATAGAAATATATTTTCATCAAAGAAAAATAGTTGCATTTGCATATCTAAGTTTCTATTGATTTCTTTTGCGTCAAAACACCACAAGTTGCACTCTCATTTTACTTGTGACCCAAGGAAAAAACTTTTAAAATCAAGCACTTAATTAAAAATAACTAGAACATTTTTTTCAATTTGTCACTAATTGCATCAACAAGTCTATCTCTTTAGGGCCTTGGAATAGGTGAGTGGAGAGTTAAATCTCCAAGGTCACTCAAACTGTTAAACATAGATGTTGAATAATGAGTGAAATCCAATGTTGTTAGAAAGACTCGGAAAGCTCTGTTACTGGGAGTCAAGCACGAGGGAGAGTGAAGACAGGGAAAGAGAGATACCCCCTCTCCTACTTTTTAGATCCCGCCACATCAACAAGTCTAGCTCTTTAGGGCCTTGGAATAGGTGAGTGGAGAGTTAACTCTCCAAGGCCACTCAAATTTTTAAACATAGATGTTGAATAATGAGTGAAATATAGTGTCATTGGAAAGACCGAGAAAGATCTGTTACTGGGAGTCAAGCATGAGGGAGAGTGAAGACAAGGAAAGAGAGATACCCCATCTCCTACTTCTTGGATCCCACCCTGAGACTGTTCTGCTCATATTTTGATACGAATTGGTGTCCATAGTTGTTATTCCTAGGGACCACATAGGTCACTTTGGAGGGAATCCCGTGGCACCTGAGGTGGACGTTGCATCACATTCATTAGTACTTCTGGAGGGTATCCTTACGAATCTTGGGTACTTTCTCCGGCAAAGGCTTTTGTCTAGGGGTCAGTGTAATTATTTTTTTCACCTTCATTGGTAGGCTTGGGTCGTTATTATCCCAAACTATCTTCAGAAGGTCCTTGATTTCACTCTCTTGTATTTTGGTGTCTTGTCCTCATCAACCGGAATAGAAATACTTGGAAGTTTCTTAATTAACTGTATCTTCTAGGGACTTTGTTAGAGAGTGCTCTTTTCTTCTAGTTGACCATAGCTTTATAAATTTGTTGATTCTTTAATTAGTTCTCTTAAAACATTAAAAGTGTCTGACCGACCAGTTCATCGGTCTAGGAGGCTTCATGGGCTATCACCTATGAGTGTTGAGCCTTCTTCCAAAAGGTGTAGGAGGAATTATTTCGGTGATTTCCAATCAATGGCAGTGGATGTAACGGAGATTTATCCTCCAGTTCAAGCCATTGTTTCACAGAATAGACCTAGTGTAGGTCAAGCTTTGGAAAGGAACACTCCAGTCCTTTCTAGAGTCCTCTTCCAATAAGAAGATGTTATAGAGGTTGAATAAATCCCTGAGTCTCTTATAACGCCTTCCTCTCCTATCCCCCCTGATTATCTAGACATTATAGTATATGTCGAGACCCCAACCCATAGGCCTTCGAGCTTTATTCTATATCAGTCTTTTCCTTCGATGGCCACTACTTGGAGCATGGTTTCAACTATGAGTGCTACTAGTGAACATACTCCTTTCTCACTACAAGGAGGAGGTACAATTTCCATACCTTCAATCACTCCTAGAACTACAATATTTGGCTCTACCTCTATTCCACCTTCGACTAGGGGCACCTAATCTTTTGCCTCCAACACTGATTCTTTCCCCTTTGGAATGCCTTCTAGCGCAGTTCCTTCAGTTCCCTTAAATTTTCCATCTAATGCTTCCACGTCTATGACTTCCATGGTGAGTGGGTCGGCTTCTTTTTAGGGTTTCCCTTTTGGGAGTGGTCATATACCACATTCTAACCCATCTTTAGGGTTAATACCTTTTCCCTCTAAAGGTCAAGGTTATAATCCTTTCCAAGGATGGACTAAACCAGTTGTTAGTAGCTTGGGACCCAGGAATCAGTTCTCTGTCGTCCGACAAGGGAATATGTTGTACTCCACTGTGAGTTCATTTAAGAGATTTTCTCCCTTTTATAATGCTTGGAACCTTTACCAAGGGCTCTTTGCTCCATTTAATACCTCACTAAGGGGGGAATTTCCCTGGATATGGCAATTGTTCAGTAAGAATTGGACAAAATATGAATTTTTTTGGGCCACAAGGTTTTCCTTATGGTTTAGGCACTTCTACAAATCATCTCAGGCAGCCTGGTGCCTTCACATATCCAACATATTATTTTTAGAACATTGGGAATTCTGCCCTAAGTGGGTGGAATCCTCATTGTCCTCCATGCTTACCTTTCCTAACAACTTTGAACTTGCCAGATCTATCAAAGTTGACTAATGATCCAATCCAATACAACCCAGTTTGGCTTCCGGCTCCAACCAAACTTCCATCGGTCATACCCAAATTCAAAGGGAAGATTGGGGAAGATCCAGGTGACCATATTACCTCTTTCCATTTAAGGTGTTTGTCAAACTCCCTGATTGATGATTCAATCATGTTGAGACTATTTCAACAAACCCTAACTGGGAATGTGGATAAATGGTATATTGAGCTTCCAGGGGGGACTTTAGCTTCATTTGGTGACTTGGCCACCATATTTTTAAACCATTTTCAGTTTCCCATTCGTAATGATGTTGGAACTGATCTCTTAGCTAATTTCCACCTAGACCAGGCAACCCACATTTCTGATCACATCTAGCAATGGAGGCGAAGGAAGAGGCTTATTAAAGCTTATATTCCCCAATAATTCCTTCTTGAATGGTTTCTCAAATCTTTACAGCCTAAAATTTCTGAGGATGTATTGCTCTCTAGTGTATTCACCAAATAACATGCTATTTTTAGAGCCCAACAGCTAGAACTCATATATTCTCAATCTGGGATTCTGGAGAAAAAATTTCCTAATGCTCCTAGATCTAAGGTTGATCTTGCCAAGCCAAAGCCGAGTCCCCATGCCAATGGGCTAGTCATATCAATTCATAATAACACAACTAGCCTGCTCAACCAATTACAATAGTTGTCTTTACAAACTACTTCTTTTATTCATGCATCGCCATCAATGCCCATGCCTTCTCAACCTTCATCTATCAACACCGTTCAAACTTATAATCCCAAAGGAAATCAACAATCTGATGGGAAGAAGAAAGGACATGGTAAGAAGAAGAGTCAGGATGGGAAGGATAATGCAAATAAGACTGACAATGATGCTGGGGGGGTAGAAAAGAGTCTAAGAAGAAAGTGAATTTTCCATGCAAGTTATGCAATAGTGACCATTTGACTCATCTTTGCCCAAAGATTCAAGATTCTCATTGCTTGTTGGTTCATCAAGGGTCTTCTGGCTCCCAGGCTATGCTAACTAACCCTTTTCTCCAAGGGCAGCAGTTGTTAACTGGTGCGAATGCTAGTACTAGTACCCCCACTAGGGGAAATGAGGAAGGTGAAAATCCATCAAATGTTTATATGATGAGTTCACATGTTGATGTTTCTACACGATCATAATTATGGTGAACTAGAATCATGTAAGGTCAAGAGTACTCCTGATGTTTTAGAACCACTCCATATCGAGAGGCCCGTATTTGATTCTATACCTCGGATGATGAAAGGCTTCGTAAAGAATTTGATAATCAACCCCAATTCCAAGATAGCTCAAAACTACTCCATTGTAGAAGATATGGCTCAGATTCCTTCTGCCATGTCAGCGTTAGAGGTACTCCAGTCCTGCCTAGCATAAAGGAGTGAATTGCTCACTGTGATTGGAGCAGTAGGTCCAAACAACTCTCTTATCCTTACATTCGACATGTTGAATATCAAGAAGAGACTGCCACATCATATGGATTTTCAAATGAAGTCTACATACCAAAAGACCAATATCTTTCGAACCGTAGTTGATGAGGGAGCTTCCACATACATAATTTCTAAATCATGTTGGAAGGCTATTGGATCACCTCAGTTTGTTCTGTCACCTACTCTCTTAACAACATTTGATGGTCATTCATTGGACGCATGGGAATATTCTAGCCTTTCTCATCTATGTTAGGGGTAAGGTTGTAAATATTGAAGTAGAAATAGTTGATGCAAATTTGAATTATAACCTCCTTTTGGTAAGAAATTTGATTAGGAGATGGATGCTATTGTATCATAATTATTCCACATCCTCTGTTTTCCTCATGAAGGGATAATTGTAACGGTTAATCAGATGGATTATTATTTAGGTGAATCCAATCATCTTCTGAATCTATTGTTCCCTTAGTGAACAACCCTAAGTAGCCTATTGAGAATCTAGGAGTTGGGATATATTCTTCCTTAATGGGTACCTTTGATTTTCCTACTCCTATTGCTCAAATTAATGTTATTTCATCTTCCAAGGCACTTTATCGAAGAGATTTCTTTAGAACTCATTATTTTTCAAATCCTTGGCCCTTACCCTCTTCTACTGGCACATTAGATGGGGGGCAAGTGGGTTGAATGGCATTTCCTATGCCTGCAGCTGAAATTTCTTATCAATCTATATTTAACACTGCAAACTCCGATCCTACTCCTCTTTCACTAGAGAATTTGGATGGGGATGTGTGTCTAGCTTGGAATCTAGATTCAATCTATACTATGGATTGCCTAGATACTATTTTTCCATCTGTGTTATCACAAAAAATTGATCATCTAGCCTAATTTACTAGCTGGATCAAAGTACACCATGTAAAGCCAATTTTGCCATAGTAAAATTTCTTTCACTATGAGAAATTACTTAATAAACCACCTTTGTTAAGTAATTTATAGTTAAACCCATGTAGAATAATTAAATAAATCATTATTTATTTGATTTTCTTCTCAGAATAATTAATTAAACCATTTTTAAATTATTATTCCTTGTCACATTTGACCCAATCATGAAAAATAAAGAGATAAATCACTAATTATCTTATTTTTCTCTAAGAATAATTAATTAATCACTAATTAATTATTATTCTTTGTTAAATTTGACTAAATCCCTTAGGAATAATTAAATAAATCCTTATTTTTTTATTATTCCTTAACTAATTCTTTGAAATGATAAGTAAATCATTTATTTATTTATTATTTCTAAATAAAAGTTTAAATACTTTTTCCCTCCTAAACAAATATAATAAAATATTCCAGGTGATTATTCCAAGAATGGGATTAATAGTATTTTATTATTGCTCATTATTCAAGGATAAATCAATATTTTGTTATAAATGGAATGGTTTTCCATTCATTATTCACTTTTGATTATTTTCATTGTTGCACTCATTGTTGTAACTCTGATTATTTTCATTGTCGCACACCATATTTTTGTCGGGTTTACACATTATAGAGGGGAGAGACTCTACAAAAGCTAAAGATGTTTGAGGATACCAAGAACCCAACCCATAGAGGTGAACTGGTAACATCTATTTGTTCCCTTCACATGTGTTATAATAAAACTATTCTTTGTATCCATGGTTTCCATTGGATGATTGGAGTTATTACTGTTTCTTTTATTTGTTTAACTATGATTGTGGCATAGATCTAGACTTTGGTAGGTTTTGTTTCTATCAATTGCTGCAAATCTACAATGTTTAGAAGCCATTTATATTGTTGATATTATTTGTCATCCACAATCTTAAGTCGGTTATTTTCATACATCTTTGAGTAGAAAACACTACAACAAAATTAGTGACTCTGCTAGGTTTTATACTTCAGATCCAAAAACCTGGGTGACCTTTAGTTTTCAGCTTAGGGTTTCCTATTTTTCCAATTCTCTTAAGGTTTCCTAGTTTTTCAACCCTAGATCTGTTAAATTTCTGACTTTCACAAGCTTTCTAGTCTTTTCCACAGGTCACAGGAACTAGCCGCAACAAAAGCAGAAGTTTTCTCCGAGATTTGCCGACTGGGATCCATGAACAAGAAATAACACTTTTTAGCCCAAAAAGTGTGATCCCAACTACAAAACAAGATAGTACCTGCGATTTATGGGTTTATGGGTTTTTCTCTTCCTCTCAAATTAGAGGGAAAGCACCCTTTTATAGGAAAACCCACAGTTTTTCTGTCACACATTGAGACCAAAACTATAGATCCTTTTGAGGAACCATTAGCACCATTGGAAATCTCTCGTCAAGTACTATAATGGCTCTTCATCAGTTTTTGATTATTTGATACTTCACCAAGAAGCCATTTTTCCAAGAAGGGTCACTTTGTCGCCTCTCAAAATCAAATTTCTTCATAAAGAGACACTTGTACTTTGAGTTCCACCTCCTCTTAATACTTATCGTAACATTTGTTGATTTTTGTCATGAGTAACCATCATTTACTCATGTTTTCATGGTCACCCCCAAGCCTAGTATATGTGGTAGCATCATCAAGTCACCCTTATTCAGAGCATCTGCGATGGGTTACCCTTGCATCCATGGAATCTGTTTCACGTCCCATCATATCATGTCATAGTATTCCATCCATATTTATATACCGTTCATCCTGTATTGCTCATTTTGGCCTCCAATCATATTGTCCCCATCCCCGCTAGAGTTGAGTCAATCACTGCCACGTCGATAATGCACTTTATGCTCTAACAAGGGAAGTCATCTATTTTTCCCTCAATCCCACATTTTCCATTATCCCTAGTGTCATTCCATCATTCACACTACTATTTTCCTACGTGCCTTAGTTGAGGATCCTCATTGCCTCATCTATTGCAGGCCATATCCTCTCGACATCAACTCATTTATTCCAAAAGAATGATCTAGAGGGTGGTGTATCTTGGTTTTAGGTTCCATTCTTGTTCGATTCCTCAGATTGAGCAGAGGAACTCATTATTTCCCTTTGACTTGGTCATTTCATGTTTGTGATTCATACACTTGATGGTCTAGTGATGCAGCATATTGTACTAATGATCCTCGGGTGTGTCTAACATATTTCAGACCTCATGGGGGTGTGGCACTTCAAGTAGCCCCCCACATACATTCCTATTATCCTACAACCTCAGATACAGTTCCACAGATTTGATGGGTTCGATTCCTACCGATCGCAGTGTTCATAGCATGCATGTCTCCTTTAGATGATCCATTCAGTTTGCAGAGCCCTCCCCTGTTCAGCAGGGATTCTTCGATTATTTTACCCTCCCTTCCACCCATTTTTTGAGGGAAGGGACTTTGTATCTCGTGTACTCAGATATTATTGTATTCAGTCCTGACTCATGTTTTTCCAGGTGCATTATGTATATGGGATACATTGTATTATTTTCTAGCTCTGTTACGCTAGCATGTCATGTACCATTCAACATGTACTTCAATGCTCAGTTTCATGTTTTTTGGGAAACCATTATTTTTGTACTAAGTTATGTCGACTGGTATGGGTATGCCTCCCCCAACTCAGTGAGGTCCAGTACGACAACATAAAAGGAGACATTCATTAGTCTCGCCCCCTCTGTCCCTATCCTCTTTCAATTCAGCTCCATTTGTCTCTCTCTCTCTCTCTCTCTCTCTCTCTCTCTCTCTCTCTCTCTCTCATTTGTTTTGTTTAGTGATTGTGTCTTTACATCATACTTCGGTCATACATTTTTATCCTAACACTGGTATGTTGGATGGCAATCTGTTATCACCAAAAAATTGGTTGTCTAGCCTAATTTACTAGATGGATTGAGGTACACCATGTAAAGTGAATTTTACCATAGAAAAATTTCTTTCACTGTGAGAAATTATTTAATAAACCACCTTTGTTAAGTAATTTATATTTAAACCCATGAAGAATAATTAAATAAATCATTATTTTTTTATTTTCTTCTAGGAATAGTTAATTAAACCATTGTTCAATTATTATTCCTTGTCATATTTAACCCAATCATGAAAGATAAATAGATAAATCATTAATTATCTTATTTTTCTCTAAGAATAATTAATTAATCACTAATTAATTATTATTTTTATAAATTCACTAAATCCCTTAGGAATAATTAAATAAATCCTTATTTGTTTATTATTCCTTAACTAATTCCTTGAGATGATAAATAATTCATTCATTTATTTATTATTTCTAAATAAAAGTTTAAATACCTTTTCCCTCCTAAACGAATATAATAAAATATTACAGGTGGTTATTCCAAGAATGGGATCAATAATATTTTATTATTGCTCATTACTATAGGATAACTCAATATTTTGTTATAAATAAAAGGGTTTTCCATTCATTATTCACTTTTGATTATTTTCATTGTTGCACTCTCTTGTAACTCTGACTATTTTCATTGTCGCACACCATATTTTTGCTGAGTTTACACATTATAGAGGGGAGAGATTCTACATAAGCTGAAGACATTTGAGGATAGCCAAGAACCCATCCCATAGAGGGGGACTGGTAACATCTATTTGTTCCCTTCACAGGTGTTATAATAAAACTATTCTTTGTATATCTGGTTTCCATTGGATGATTGGAGTTATTACTCTTTCTTCTTTTGTTTAACTATGATTGTGGCATAGATCCGCCATTTATATTGTTGATATTGTTTTTCATCCACAATCTTAAGTGGGCTATTTTCATACATATTTTAGAAGAAAACACTACAACAATATGAAGAAGCAATTCTAGAAGCAATGATAGGTATTGAGAGGTCATGGATGATTTGCACCATTAGTCATATTTCCTCCCTAATTTGTGAGAAGTAGAATCAAGCTTGTCTAGTCTTTCATCTATTGGTGATATTCACACAATTTCAAATTCTTTGGCTCCAACATAATTTTCGGCCAAAGGTAACATATTTGTCATTTAAAAAACTGTTCTAGTGAACATCTCTAGGAATCCCAACATTATCGAGAATTTCTTCATTGGAGCTAATTGTTTCCCTAAAGAAATTCAAATTTATACCAATCTCCTTAAAGAGTTTTGAGACCTATTTGCTTGGTCTTAAGAGGGAATTCCTGGGATAGATCCATCTATAGTCCAGTATGAGATCAAGACATATGAAAATGCAAAACCTATTCTTTAGAAGCTTCAACCAATAAACCCTATGAAAGAAGCAACTATCAAAGCTGAGGTTAAGAAGTTATTTAAGGTGGGTTTTATATACCCTGTTCCTTTAAATAAGTGGGTCTTGAATCCAGTCCCAGATGACAAGAATCAAGGAATGATCCATGTGTGCATTGACTTTAGGGACTTGAATAAGGCTTGCCCTAAAGATAATTGCCCCACACGATTTATTGATCAAATTATCAATGAGTATGCGGGTAATGATATTTTCTCTTTTATGAACGAATTTTCTAGTTATAATAAAATCACTATTCGTCCAGAATATCAACATAAGACAACTTTTATTTGCCCTTGGGGTACATTTGCATATAAGAAAATTCCTTTTGACCTTAATAATGTTGGATCTACCTTTCACTAGGCCATGTAATATGCTTTGGACAATATAAAACATATTATTGAAGTCTACTTGGATGATTTAGCTGCTTGTTCTGAAAAGAGAATTGATCATCTCAAGCATCTTCGATTAATTTTTGAATGATGTCATTTCTACAAAATGATTGAATCTAAGTAAGTGTGTTTTTTCCATCAAATTCAATTGATTTTGGGATTCATCCTTACTACTGAAGGGATTTGTGTACATCCCTTCAAGGTTGAGGTAATACTTCAGTTGCCTACCCCGTCCACTATTTTTCAACTTCAGAGTCTTCAAGGAAAAGCCAATTTATTAAGAAGATTTATCGCTAATTATGTTGAGATTACTAAGAGATTTATGAGACTCCTCAAGAAAGGGGTCCCATTTCTATGGGACGATTTTGTGCAACGCTCATTTGATGCTTTGAAAAATCATTAACCTATGCTCCTTTATTGAGTCCATCTGATTATAGTAGAGACTTCTTTTTATATGTCATTATAGCAGAATCAACCACTGGTATGGTTCTGGTTTAGGAAGATGATGCTTTCACTAAGCATGTAATCTATTATCTGAGTTGAGGCTTAGTGGTCCCTGAACTGCGATATTCTCCCATTGAGAAATTAGATTTGGCAGTTGTCCATGCTATCCAACGACTTAGACATTATATTCTACTGAGAAAAACTTTTGTCTTAGCAGTTTTCAATCCATTTCAAATTGTTCTCAGCAGGTGAGTGATTGGGGGAAAATAAAATAGATGGATTGTCATTTTACAAGAGTTTGATTTCAAATTCATGTCAGCCAAGTCTAAGAAATAATTAGTATTTGCAGAATTGATCTCAGAGTTGCCTTGTGAGGAACAAATAATTTATGAGTAATATTTTCTTGATGAATGTATTTTCCTTATTTCCTTGCAAGATCCTTGGTATGGAGATATCATTATATATCTCCATACTTCGAAGTTTCCTCTCACTTTTTCAAAGGATGAACATAGAAATTTACGACACTTGGCTAAAAGCTATATTATTATAGGTGACACTTTATATCGTCGCAAGGTTGATTCAATCCTTAGACATTGTTTAACCTTAGAAGAAATTGAGTCTATGCTAAATGATTTCCATAGTGGAGCTTCTGGTGGTCATCAATCTGCCCTTGCACAACCCAAACAATTTGCATGTAGGCTACTTTTGGCCCTCAACCTTCAAGGATTGTGTTGAAGCGGTGAAAAGATGCCACCCTTGTCAAATTTATATTGATAAAATGTGTGTGCTTCCAACCTTGCTCTTTCTTGTGATTACCTTTGGTCCATTCACGAAGTGGGGTATTGATTTTACTACTTGAAATATACCTTCGACGGGAAATCATGAGTATATAATTGTAGATGTCAACTAGTTTACTAAGTGGCCGAAGGCTATGCCCACTTTCAAGAACGATTGTGAAACAACAACCCAGTTTCTCTTCAACCAAGTCATTTCCTAGCTTGGTATTCCCAAAGATATTGTCACTAACCATGGCAGTCATTTCTGGAATCACATGATGTTTGAATTGGCTCTTAAGTTGGGTTTCTAGCAGGAGCCTTCATCTCCTTATTATCCTCAGGCTAGTGGGAAAGTTGAATCCGTGAATAAATCCCTAAAAATCATCCTGCAAAGGATGATTAACAAAGCTTGATCTAATTGGCACATTATTTTATATCTGACGCTTTGGGCATACCAAATGTTAGTCAAGACTACTACAAGTTTTACTCCTTTTCAACTAGTTTATGGGTTGGAATCAAGTTTTCTTGTGGTATGTGAAATTACTTCCCTTAAATTAGTTGTTGAACTGCTTCTAGATAATTCTTGTATTGAATAACGCCTTGTTCATTTGGAACATCTCAATGAGAAGTGTCGAGATGTGCCCATAATCAATGAAACTCATAAAAAGAGAGTAAAATCTCAATATGATAAGTATCTCCATCCTAGGGTTTTCTTTGAAGGCAACCTTGTCTTGGTTTATGACCAAGCTAAAAAAGACTTGGGGGCGGGCAAGTTCAAATCTATGTGGTGTGGTCCCTTCATTGTTAAAAAGGTATTGAAAAAGGGAGCTTATGATTTGGTTGATTTTGAGGGAAATGAGTTTGCGAAGCCCAGAAATGGGCTCTATCTTAAAAGTATTTTGATTAGACTTCAGCCTAGCATTTTCTTGGTTGTAAATATTGTACATTTGTGCATATCTATCTATTGGTTTTGTAGTGATGTCCATATTTTTTTATCTGCTTTGGTAGGTATTTATGGATGATTTGAAATATGTAGGGTTCGCCAATGGTTCTAGTAGACACACCTAGAATATTGCTTCTGTGGCTTGGGTGATTTATTATCCATCCGGCCAATTGTTGGTTTCAAGAGGTGTATGTATTGATCCTGCTTCAAATAATGTTTCTGAATAAATTGTTGCCATTAATTTACTATTTGATGCAATATCTCTTTATATTACTTCATTAGTAGTATACTTGGATTCGCAACTGGTGGTATCTCACTTAAACAACATATATCATGTGAGATATACTTATTTATATTTCCAATTTCTGAGAGTACGTTTATTATAGAAATCATTAATTTATACCACATTTATTCATATTCGACGATCAGAAAATTCATTTGCATATTTTATCGCTAATCAAGCATTAGATTGGCACATAAATTATTCATCACATTAAAAATAAAAAATAATCGAAGGGTCATCTGTATATATATGACCATCACAGTGAAACCATCGATACATAGATAGAAGTTTTATGTTCAAAATAATATACAAAAATGGGAAAAAATCATCCTACAAAATTAGGGCTTATGCACATAATCATGTCTAATCAAAATATATGATCATCCATAAGTTTATATCTATGGGTCTTGCTTAGGGTGAGCATCACAAAAGAACACGATGGAATTTTCCACTTGTTGAAATAGTCGCACCCAATCACATGGCACTCCTACCACACACCTTTTCATCTCTTCCGGAAGGTCTTCTATGGCAGCCATAGGTATGTGGTGAGTCAGTCTCACCAAGTTTCTCTATGAAGCATGAAGGGTCCTTTTGGTCTCTGCTACAGCCCCCTCCACATCTCTTTCGTGATGCCTATGCCTAGGTAGACCCACAGGTCTTACTGGTCCAATATCTATATCATGATCAAAATAATTTTGTAAGTATTTGTCTCATCAGAAATATTTTCAATTTATTTATACTTCAAATCTAAAAAGAAATTAAACATTTTTACCTATGGTTCCCCACGCTACATCTAGTGGCAACACCAGATCTGGGTCTCCTCTAAAATCCATGCCAATGTAGGGGTAGTCCTCAACAACTATGACTTCTTTTTCCCACCAGGAGAAGAACTCGTCATCAAAAGTGTTTCTAGGGACCTCACCGCCCCTTATTATCTTCATCAAATCACCCCATATTCCCATTTGAGGATCCCTCGGGCTGCTAATGGGGGATAATACCTTGGGTTGAAGCCCTAGTACTCTCTCGAAGAAAAAAGAGCACAAAATGGTTCCATATCCAAAGTCTTTTGTTTAACCTTTTCTGATGGATATAATTTGCTTTTTCGTGTTGATCAAGAGGGGTGTACACTAATCAAAACCTGTTGTAAGACACTCTATTACTAGACTCATTGAAACTCGAGAAGCCTTGTGTAGAGAGGCTGACCCATTGACTCTAGCAATGGTAAAGAGAAGGATTCTCAAGGCTAAATTCTCTATACTTTTAATTGGAATTTAAGTTCCAATCTTCTCTATGTTCTCTTGGCATTAGATATGTACATAGTCCTCTACATTAAGGTTCCCTCTAGTTGTTCTCATCAAATTGACCTTCTCTCCTCTTCAGGAAAGACCAATGATAAAATCGACATCCTCTATTTATGTTCTTAGAGGCATTTGGTCTATCATGAAAGCATCTTCTTCCAGATCCCAATAATGGATTGCCATCTCTAGTAATTTGGTGTTTGCCTTCACGTTTGGCATCTTGAAAAGTTTTAATAACCCACATCCTTTTAAGGTATCTAAGTCCATTGGATCATCCATCACTTCATTTTCAATTGCACTATGTTCCCTTTCTCTCCATGTGATGGACAACCTACAAAACAAATGTTTTTGGATAATTAGAAATCGTGTTTTAAAGTTTCAAACTACACACACATGGGTTCACTATAGTATAGGGCCTTTTCATACATGAGTCTACCATTTCCAACATGCGTGCACGTAGGGATCAAATTTTTAAACTATTTTTCTACAGTGAAATTTTCGAAAAATACATTTGGAAAGCAATAAAATTTATCTAAGAATCATTTAGGAGATTACTTGGATAGTCAAAGGCTGAAGAGACAAATGAATCAAATGGATTGAGCTTGTTTGATTTTTTTCTCTAGAGCTCCTTCACTCACTTGTTCACAATACAAATGAAAAATTGTAAGTCAAAAGGTCTTTATATAGGTCGACATGTAAAAATGAACTTTTCAAAAGTTCATATTTTTTGCAAAACTTTATGATTTTTGTGACCTTTTTTGCTTTGAGCATTGGGATGGGTCATTTTTTCAGGACACTGAAGATTTTGAGAGACTGATTTGATTCAATGACCGCAGACCCGTCAAGGAAGGTATCGTTTTCTCACTAGCATATAAGTTAGGGGATATCATTTTCCATTGCATTTTGCATACTAGCCTCCATACTACGATATCTTGGCCATAGGGTCGACCCCATCATGTCTTGGTTCTTAAATCATTTTCACTCGTCAACTTATAAAATCATGACGTGATGGTAGAGCCAACCTTTACATGGGAATCTTAGTTAGATTCTCACTAGCATATGTTGTCCATGCTGCTATACTACGCAGGCTTAGGAGTCCTCTTTAGTCCCACCATGGCTTGTGTGTTGAAGCTTCATTCTCTTACTTCTTCGCCATTTTTCTGTATTTATACCCTAGAGGCTTCTTTGTGTTGACTTGCACCACTACATTGCATGTTGACTATTTGCCTCTTTTTTGCCTCAAGTCGGCTTCATTTGGACTCATGTTTAAGCATCTTTTTTGGCCATACCTTTCTGCAAAATCAACCCAGCAATCACTTAGTCTTTGCAGCTTGACACTCTCTTATCCGTGGAAATAACATTCCTTTTAGTGTCATTAACCTATTTCGTTACCTTGCATTGAGCATAGGCATGTTCCACTCCCAAGAACTAGAACATATGTACTTCAACACTCATTATTTCCACTATATTATAGCCACTCTTTTATTATTTTTCGATCTTTCTAAATATGAAAAAGAAAAAAAAATAAATATTCCAAAAAGAGTAGGAATGGGACATTACTTCCATGATTGATGGCAACTAGAGTCAGTTGTGTCACCCTTGAACAAAGCACTCAAAATTAAGTCTTTCCTCCATTGGGATCAAATTTAGCTTGACTTAGGAGAGTCTTAACCTTTTTATTGAGTTAGTACTCCTCCAGTTAGTTATCTCTTCCAATCATATGGAGAGTTTGTTTGTGCCTCTTGCATGACAAACTTTATAAAGTTATCACATGTTTCCATCTTGTCACATTTGAGTCGTGATTTTGTTCAAGGGAAGTAAACCCGAGTCGACCTTTTTGCGATGTTTCTTGACTTATTTTTAGTCTTCCTTTCTATAGTGTCTCTTGACTTATTTTCAATATTCCTTTCTACAATGTCCCTTGACTTATTTTCAATCAACAATCCGTGGTTGTCAGAGTCATGTTCACTATCACATCAGCTATTTGGTCATTTTCTTGTGCTACTTTGAGAAGGTCTCCATTGACTTCTTGTTGTTGGATATTGCTGTTATCGACTACGAAGACTTTCTCTAAGAGTAGACATAGAGCTGCACCTTGGCCCTATTTCCATCATTAATAGGTGACCTTGTGCTCAACATCAATCAATATCATGGGTCTTTGACTTAGTGGTTTCCCTTGTGTTCGATGTCAACTTTCATTATCACACATTGGGATTCGTGCAATACTGTGTCTAGGTAAATCCTTTTTGTGGAAAAAGACGATCCCTCTAGCCCAATGAGTGTGTCTATCAACCGAAGTGACAACCTAATAGACAATTTCCTAAGTTGTAATTGAAAAGAGAGACAAAGAAGATGGCCTACCTCATTTTGATGCTATCTTGATCTCCTTTGTTGAAGACCTTGAATCACTCACACCACTGGCTTGTTCCTACTTCTCTCAGCGTTTATGCACCTACACAAGAGATCAAGAAACAACAAGGCATGCAAATACAATAACATATTCAAAATAAACCTACTTAACTGATTAAGGAATGTTAAGCTAAATGATACATGAGCATACACATTTCGGGAAAATGAGTTAGCAGTTGTATATTAATAGAAAATAAGGGGAAGCGTACAACCAAGCCTTGTTGTTGATAGGCTCTCCTTGAATAATATCCAAGTCCAAGCTAAGCCCTCCAAGCCAAATGAATAACATATAGGCACAATCTTAGCATAAGGGTGCAAATAGGCATAGACCAACCATTTGGGAATGGGAGAGGATGAATATATAGGTTGGGAAAGGGAGTTAGGACCTCTCCATATATAGGATTAGGTCCCCATATCAAGGAGGTAGCTCATAGAGATAAGACTAAGAAACCAAGTTGGGAGAATTCAACCTCATCTATGCCAAACAACCTCCAGCTCACTGCTCTAGAAGCTTCTAGATCACGAAGTTTCTCATCCTCTTTGGAAAAATTACCTTTTTGGGATCACTGTGGGTATACAAGTGAATAGAGTGATGCCATTATTGGTTAACTATAGTGCAACATGCGATCATCACTATTTTTGGCCTCATGAGAGTGATGATCCTCAAATTAGGGTTTTAGAGTTATTTTTTTTAGGGAAAGCTCAAAAAAAAATTATAATCAATGTCTAAGGGAGGATCTGAGATGCATTTATGAATGAGTACACTACATGATGGTAACTTTTTTGGCACTTCGGGGTATGTCACAAGGAAGTGCGAGAGGTGTGACAAAATATTGTGTAACAAATGCCCTCTAAAGCATGAAGGCAGAATGAGGAGTGATGGTTGAGATGTTGTACGAGCTTTTGCAAGGATGAGGACAGCCACCATCAAGAGACTTGCAAATCAAGGATGCATATACATATACATATCCGAGATCAAGATATGAATCTACAGTATGGACACATCCATTCGGATGATAAGGAATATATGAAAGGATCCATGGTATGGGAACATCCATCCAAATGAGAAGCATCATTTGTGAATCTAAGATCCAAGGTATGGATGCAACCATCCGATATAAAAGGATCATCATAAATGTGACGTCCCACAGTATGGTCAAAACCATCTGTATAGAAGAAACATGTGTAGAATCATGAATAACATATAACTCCACGCAGCCTGAGTCATATCAGACAAGACTTAAGATCTTGCACTCCATCCCAACCCAATGAAAGTATGAATTCTAACATGTGAATAAATGTGTTGAAGTCGAACATGCAAGAAAACCACCTGATTACTAGCCAATGATGTGAACTGTTAATAGGTACAAGAGAAACCACCAATAATGACAATGGATCTCAAGATATGGTAGTACAATCTATGAATGTGATAATTAAATAGAAGTCAAACACTCATGGAATCATCCAGTCAAAGGCCAATGATGAAGAAATGTTGTCGAATGAGAAGAACTTTCCATTAGGTCATGTAAGCTCTAATGTACTGAAAGGGAGTTTATAAGTCATCTTCCTGGATAATGAGCTGAAGTCGATAGGAAGCAACCCATCAAAGGAGGGCAATGATGAGTCCCCCATCATCGACATGAAACAAGGAATAAAGTGGAATTAAATGAATAAGATCCAAGACTGTAACAGTGGGCCAGACAATGTACAGGTAAATAAGTACAGATAGAACTTCTCTTGAACACTAGCGACAAGACTCCAAAGTGTGGCAATGTTTGACTCAATGTAGGACTAAAGGTCACGATGAAAAAATGGAATAGTAAAACGATAGGAAAAATAGATCACCCAAACCCTGGAGGACAAGTGACTGAGTGAGGATATCCCAAACCTGACATGAAAGCAAAAGAGTGTCATGTTCAAGAGCGACATGCTATCTATACAAAGGATGTTTCATCTTCATTTTCCCCGCTATTTCTAGCGAGTACCCCAATTATTTTTATCACAAGATGTAAGGGGATAACATATTCTTTCCATGTAAGTTCATTCTTTGAATGAATCCATCCTAGTAAGTTTTGAGAGTCATAGGAAGGATAAACTTGGTCTCATCATGGCGACGAGTCTTTTGTCTTAAAATTTTAACAAGTCTGACATAAGAATAACTCAATGTCTTTTTCATATTTAGAGAGTTTGAAAAAGAGATGAAAAAGAAAACTCCATCATATCCATTTTCGTAATTTTTACCTCGAACCCGAAAAGGTAGAAAACAATATCCGAGAGAACCTCTTGACCATGTCGACCAAGGTGTACCTTTTTCGTAAGTAGTCAATCTCAATCCGAGAAAGGGGTAAACGTTTACTGAGGTGACATAAATTCATTTAATTTAACAAGTTTGAAATGACAAGTACTCAGCGATCTTTTCAGTTTTCAAGAGTTAGAAAAGGGATTAAAGATGATAGGGGGGTTCCTTTTTCGTTTATTTTTTAACAAGTCTGAAAAATAGATAAAACAAAAACTCGTGAGAATAAGTAAAAAATAATCACTGTCCACCAAAAGCACCTGTAATTGCAAAAATAAATGAACTCATCACTGATATCGAGAAATAATAATAAAATATTATCAAACTATTAACAAAAATGACTTCAAAACTTATAAATAACCAAAAGTAATATTATTTTTACTATTTTACCATAGTAATTTCTGAAAGTGCATTTGTGCCCCAATTTTCTCTATTTTCAAGTAGCCACTGCAGGAGATTCGGGGTGCCATTTCATGAAACATCTGCAACAGGTAAGAGGTATGTCCTTTCTCTTGCATTTCATCACATTTTCATGCATTTTAAATCGAATTTTGTTTGCTAAAAGGGAGGATTTGAATTTTTTTTTGTGTCGGCAATCATTGCAGGTTTGGTCATCGGGCCCACGATATTTTCTTTCAAGCTAAAATACACCCATGATGACATCAATTTGTTTATAAAAATAGGTTCAATGGCACTGAGGCAGAAATTTTTGAAAAAAAAAACCCCTTTTAAAGAAAATATTCTTGATTTCAATCCATGAAAAAGGTTCTAATTTGTGTTAAATGATGTTTTGTAGGAGATCATGGTTTTGGAATGGAAAGAAAGAGGCCATGAGGTCAAAGATCACCAAGCAACACAGAATCCAAAATGCATCAATGCCTTGAGAGATTGTTGGTTGTTGAAGATTTTTAGGACCACGGGACTGAGGGCTCAGATGGAATTGATGCCCTATTTGATCAAAATTTGGGATGTGGATCGAGAGATTTTCATAATCAAAGGCCAGGAATTGGAAATAGAAGAATCATACATCTATTTCATCATGGGATTGTTCCAAAGAGGAGAGAGAGTCCAACTCTTTGGATCTTGCCCAGGTGATGAGAGAACTAGTGCTCTTATTAGGAGGCATTGCTCAGGTGCAAAGATGATGAGGGGTTGGAAGGTGAAGATTTCCATGATCAACAACAACCTTCATTTACAAACCATCCTATTCACCATATCTCACGTATATGGGATGCAAGCCTTGCATGAGATTTCAAAATCCCAATTCCAATATGCAGTTGATTGTCTGACCCCCACCATATTCAACTGGTGTGGAGGCCTTTTAGCAAATACAAAAAGGAAAATGACTAAAGGGAAGCAAGGAAACCTGAGAAAATTTGGTTTTGGCTCGATACTAGTGACTTTCTTCTTAGAGCGCGTGCCCCATTATGGTATTATTGGGTAGAGGTACCAGATCCTATCCCATAGGTACAGGTCAACAGATGCACTACCCTCCACAATTGTTTACTTGGATGCAACACCAATTACTCATGGTCGATGACTATGCATATGCTGGCATAGATTTCCAATGGGATCCAGGTCTACCTTTGCCACCTGGAGAACAGTGGACTGATGCAGGTAAAAACTTGTGATTTGGATTTTTTTCAAGTCTTATGATATTTTTTGTAAAAGTGTAAAGTAAGACTCGACTAATGATAAGTGTGCATACATGGGACTTGAAAGACCACCTGGCATGTGGCCAATAGCATGGCATGTTTCTCATCAGATAGTGGGCATTGACAATGAGGAAGGGGCGTACCCCTTAACTGAGATGGAGTGCAACCTAGAAGCGATTACTCGGGGAGTTCCAGAGTATGCTACTATAGACGAGGTGTCACTGTGATGGCACAGACACACATTGGGAGTATCCATAAGACTACTTCGGGTGCTAGGTTGAGTGATAAAAGTAGTCTCGTGCTACCAGGAGCACCATGCAGGCTGATAGCCTTTCTAGCTATTTTACACATTTTGTAGGCTTTGAAAGCCAAGTGTCCAAGAACACTTTATTTTTTGAAATTTTGATGTAAAAACTTCGATAGACTTGATATGTATGTATCTATATATATATATAATATATATATATATATATATATATATAATATATATATATATATATATATATATATATATATATGCATGTTTTATTTTCTACTTATGTGTCAAAAATATGTTCAGTTTTATAAATGACACAAATTTATATTAGGAACATAATTTTCTAATGCATTGGTTAACGTATTCAAATTGCATGGAATGTGTTGATATGTGATAAAATCAAAATTTCATTCTAGTAATCAAGTACGTAGATACATATGCAATATCTGTGGATTTCTTACAAAATAATTATTGTTTAACTATAACACAACGAGCTGAGAATCTAGCTTGGCATATACCTTGTAATTCAATCAACTCACAATCAGGGGTAAAGAGTGCCCAAGCTGTGGAAGACAAATGCTATGTGCTACAACAAGAATCATAAAAAAAACTGACATAATGACTTAATGACATCTACAAACCGAGTGGAACACAAGGTAAGCACAAAAACACATATCTACAAAGAAAACAAACACACCAAAAATAAAAAAGTTCACACTAATGAATTTCACGTGTAATACTTTTTCAAATACAACCCATTTTTGGGTTGTGCCAATGCATTCCCTTCGTAATCAACTAGCTCATAGGCACCTTTTTGCAAAACAAATTTGAGGATATATGTCCCATGCCACATAGGTTCAAACTTTCGAGTGCCTAACTTATCATTAGCCTGATCATAAAGGAGGAGAAGGTCACCTTCAGAAAAATGTGGGGAGAAATAGTTTGATCAAAACGAGCTTTGACACGTTTCTTTTAGGCTTCAATTACCATCACGACAATGTGACGAGTCTCATCAAGCTTCTCAAGGTAGAGGAAATGTCCATCTTCATGCAATGTGTTACAAAGGAGCCTGACAGCTAATTTGAGCGAAGGGATCTCGCATTCAATCATAAGAGTTGCCTCTAAACCATAAACTAGTTGGAAGGGAGCGAATCTCGTGGTCATCTTAGCGGAAGTTTTGTAAGCCCAAAAAACAAAGAATATAATCAGATGCCAATCCTTTGTGTTCTTTCTAATGGTGCATTGAAGCTAGTAATCAAAACTTTATTAATTTCTTTGACTTAGCCATTGGCCTGTGGATAGTAAGGAGTTGAGGTATCATGAAGAAGGTCCAACTAAGCAGTAAGCTCTTCCATCATGCACTGATGAAAATGTGATCCATGGTTAGTTACAATGGCTTGAGGAACACCAAAATGTGCTATGACATGGTTAAAAAGGAATTGAGCAGCAGTAATACCGTCAGCATTGTATGTGGGCAATGCCTTGGCCCATTTAGTGAAATAGTCAATGGTGATGATAATATATACATGCCCCCAACCGAGTTAGGGTTACATCTCATGAATTCTATGCTCCATTTAGAAAATGGGCCATTGGTAACTATCGAGTTTAAGGGTGTTGGCGAGGTGCATTGCTTTCGATTAAAAATCTAGCATTCCTGGCATTTCTGAACAGCTAGAATACAATATTTAAAGATAGAAGGCCATAAATAACTAGTGCAAAGGATTTCCTGAGTAGTGGCATAGCCTAACATATGACCACCATAGGCACCAGACTGGCAGTCATTCAAAACTCATTCAACCACTTCGATTTTTAGACATCTGTGAAGAACAGAGTCCACACCTACTTGGTACAATGTATCACCAATAATCTAATAGGGTTGGGATTGATGTCGGATGTGGCATTAGTCAAATTGAGGAAAATTAGATCGGAAGGTTTGGGTTTGAAGATAAAAGATAATATCTCCATATCACAGGTCAATATTGTTGATGAGAAACATAGTTTTATCAGGAATCTACTCAGTAAAATTAGTAGAAGTGATTTTAGACAGAAAGGCACATATCAACTCAGCAAAAACAAGTGATTTCTTTGATTTGGTGGTAGTAATCTCCAAATCAAATTCCTGGAGGATAACAATCCATTTGGATTATTTCCCCCCGGTAATTGACAAGTCAATATATAGTTTATGGGGTTGCAATCAGAAATCACCGTGGTTTTCTGTAAAAGGATATAATGTCGAAATATTTGGACAACATGGATTACTACCAAGGCAAGCTTCTCGACATGGGAATATCGAGACTCAGTGTCAAGGAGATTTCAGCTTAAATAATAAACCACATGTTCATTTCCATTGTTGTCATCCTGAACTAACACCATAGCAATAGTAGTATCCGTTGCAGCCAAGTGAAATAATCACATCGATAATCAGGGGGATGTAGTAGAGGAGAATGGATAAGCGTGTCTTTCAAAGCATCAAATTATTTCTAGGCAACTTCATCCAAAATGAAAGGGATCCCCTTCTTAAGCAAGCAAGTAAAACCCTTGGTGAGTTCAGTGTAGTTAGGAATGAATCGACAAAGAAAGTTAGCCTTTCCTTGTAGGCTTTGCAATTGTAAAAATGAGGTAGGGGAGGTTAAGTTGACAATAGCTTCAAGTTTTAAAGGATCAATTCAGATACCTTTGTGGGACACCACAAAACCCAAGAGTTGACCATATTCAGTGCAAAAAACACACTTGTGTGGATTGAGACAGATGTTATAATGCTGACATCACGGAAAAATGGATCTTAAGTGGTCTAGATGGTCATGAGGCTTGGCAGAATGGGCTGGTAAGTTGTCAAGGTAAGGCTGAACAATGTGTCGAATATCATGAAGCGCATAAGACATTTCTCTCTGGAAGGTAGCGCCAACAATTTTTAAACCAAAAGGAAGCTTCTTATAGGCAAAAGTGCCCCATGGATAGATAAAGGGCATCTTATATTGATCAATAGGTGAAATTTTGATCTAGTTGTAGCCAGAAAAACCATCCATAAATGAGAAAATCTCACTTTCTACACAATCATCAATGATTTGATCGATAAAAGAAGTGGGATAATTGTCTTTTGGACATGCACAATTGATGTCATGGTAATCAACAAAGGCACAAATCATGCCCTGCTTTTTAGCAACAAGGACAAGTTTGTACACCCAATCTATCAATGGGATTGGATAGATAAAACCAGCTTTTAAAATCTTTTCGACTTCTACTCTAATAGCAGCAACCTTTCAAGGATGAACACGGTGAAGTTGTTGGCAAACAAGATTGTCACCAAGATAAGATGGTATTTCATGCACCAATATTGTCAGATCAATACCAGGTATTTCCTCGTATGACCACACAAAAACATTTCAAAATTATTTGAAAAGTTGAGTGTAAACCCTGATCTCATCGAGAGAACAAGACACCCCAATATGAATGTTCTCGACAATTCTAGGCTTAATGGAAATGTCAAGAGGCATAGTTGTAGTAATTTTTCCCATGTTACCCTGAAACAATACTTCACGCACTAAAACAGGTGTTTGAAGTGGATCTGTGGGGCAATTAGAAGCAAATGCTTCAAGAAACAAAGGAACCTCACCGAGGACGGGAAGAATGCAGAATAGTGATGGAGACTGTTCCAAGGCGTTTCTTCCAAAGGCATAACCTCAATGATACTCTCGTCGGCGGGGAATGCTTCGTTCAAAGATTGGAGAATCCCATGAACCAAGCCAAGGAGATGGCAGATAAGTATCCAGGTTCATACTGAAAACAACATGACTCTCTAAAGTGGCCATTGAAGCCAAGACAATTTCTTGATAATTATGCTCTAATGGACTTAAGAGCATAGAATCTTTAAATGAATCAATTTTATCTGGAGTAGGAATAGTCCAAGGATCTGAAGAAACAGAGATCATATTCATCGAAGTGGAATTTTTAGGTGGGAGAGTAAAAGAACCCATTAAAGCATAGTATTTGAAAATACCTACGCCCACACTCTCATAAGGAAATTCGATATTTCCCACATATGGGACGTTGTCATTCGATGAACCGGAAGAGAAAAAAGACAGTTGGTCGACGATGACAATTTTTCCTTCATGAGGAAAATGAAGCACCCAGAACAAAGAAGAAACCACGCAAAACATAGCATGGGTCCAACTTCACCCGAGAAGAAGGTTGTAGTTGAGATTCACATCTACAACTTCCACTTCTAGCTCAATGGTCTTTTCTTCCAATGTGATCAGAAAGTTTGTGAGAATATTGTATGGACGAGATTCTCTGCCATCAAAGGCCTCCAAAGTGTTCAGGGACTAATTAAGAGAAGGAGAGCCTATAGCCTTCCAACATGAAATAGACATGATGCAGGTAGAAGCACCTTCATCAATAACAGTCTGATGGATCGTCTTTCCTTTAATGAGAACTTGAATCAGAAAAGCAATCTGATGAGGAAGACAAGGAACGTAATTTTCAATATCACAAGTAATTAAACTCAAATCGACAGGATCAACAGCGCCAATAGTAGACAACAATGATTTCCACTGTGTTGGATAGGTTTTGGAGAACCTCGAAAGTAGACATTGTTGAAGGTTCTTGAGCTAAATCCTCAATGATATTATAATGTTGTGTAGCTCTAACATTCAGATTATAAGATGATTTCCGAAGTACACCCTTGGGAGGTGGTCGAATTACATACTCACTATTAGGGAACTCAATATGGAGTGGGCTAGAACTGGATGGAGTAGAAGTAGAAGGTATATCAGTAAATTCTTTCTCCATTGTTTTCTTTGTGGGGTTTGATAGTCCTTTGTTCAATTAGCAATTGAAATAGGCAATGAACCTTCCATCATAAAAACTTGGGAACTAGAGGAGGTAGAGGGTTGCGGTTGATCTACCAACTAATTTTGTTGAGATGGAATTGGCTCTTTCAAAACAACCAGGGTCCCTTTCAATAAGTGGTTAACTTTATAACGTCAGGGACAATCCTTAGTGTAATGATCTTCCTCACAAATGAGGCAAAGATATTTCGACTTTCTCTTAGAAGCATCATCAGCAGATGATTTAGGTGCATCCTATTTCGAGGTATCAGTTTTAGCTTTAGCTTTACCCTTTTTCTCACCTTTTAAGGCCTTATTTGCTTTGGTATACTGAACAACATGTACCTTGGAGGTTTTACCAGGATTTGACGAAATTTTTGAAGGATTATTGGAACAAGTGTTTGAAACATATTTCTTCTTCAAAAGCCTTGGTGGAAGTCTGAGACACTAAACCAATTACACCATCAACAAGTGGTACATCAGGAGACTTTGAGGCTACCAGATTCAAAGATGGTCTTGGAGCATTAGGAAACATCTCATACAATGTGCCAGATTATGAATAGACTAAGTCTAGATACTGAGCACGTGTAATAGATTTTTATTCAGTAACACATCCACCCACAGCTATATCCTTAACAATCATGTTAACGAATGATTTTGTGAACCATTCAGTGAAAAACTCATCAGCAATATCGAATTTGATGAGGTGACACTAACGTCTCCATTCATGGATATGATCATAAATATGGGTCACGGTATCTTGCATAAGGGATGTGATCAAATGAGTTCCAGTTTCATATGGAACCGACAATTGGGAGTGGGTGAGGAAGGCCATAGCTAAAGAGTTAAAGTCAGCATAGGTAGCTCAAGAAAACTCGATATACCATTTTGTGGCAACACCTGTAAAGGTTCTCTGAAAGACTTGAAGATGGATAGAATCGTCAACATATGAATTTGAAGAGCACCATAAGTGATATGTCATCACATGGGATTGCGGGTCCTCCTTATAATTTCCTTAAAATTTGTGGAAATCGCTTGGAATTTTAGTTGCGTCTAGAGGCCAATAAGGCGAATGAAGAATATGATCATTCATGAGTCTCGAAACATCAAGCAGTTCTAGAGTAGCTAAAAAAGGAAATTATGGATTGAATGGAATGTAGGGCCTTTGAGGAGACCCAAACTACGGGTTCCAACTTTGTTGGTAAGGATTTTTCCCCCACAGTGGAGGATTTTGTCCATATGGGAGTTGATTTTCCCCCCACTAAGGGTTACCTTGACCATAAGGTGGATGTTGTCTAGGGTAGGTTTGGTATTGACCTACCATAGGTCATTGAAGAGCATTATACATGGCATACAGGTTTTAAGGTTGTTGGACATGAAGAGATTGGCCCTGCTACTGTAGGAGTTGACCTTGTTCTTGCAAGGTGATGAACCTCATCATTGGGTAACTATATGGGCCTTAATTCACCTCCTAGCCTAGTCAAACCAACTATTCTCATAACTTATTGCATACTTCTGATTATATTTTGTTTATGAGATGATTTAGAGTTGGATATTTTGCTTTGTGGTCTAATGTGCATTTAATGCAAGATTAAAGGATAAAAGCAAGGAATTCTGGAAAATACCAAGGTCAAAACTATAATGGGGCAAGGGAGAGGGATTATAGGAGGTAAATCCTCCTCATTTACTACCCCTCCATCAGCTTGGAGTGCAAACATCCAAATCATGAGGACTAGAAGGAAAATGAGCAAGTGAAAGAAAAAGCACTAGTTTATCTCGAGTTTGGGAGATGAGCCTCTGTAATTTTAAGGAAGTCATTAGAGAATTCAGATGTGTAAGTAGAGAGGCATAGGACCTCAGTAGGATTCAGATTCTTATTGTAAAACTCCTCTATTTTCGAGCTGCAAGACCTGTGATAGTTTTTGATGTAATCTATTGTTTTGGTAATAATAATGAGTTTTTCTTTGAGCTAACACTAAGTTAACTCAGAGGGCAAAATATCTTGGGCTAGGGCCCAACCCTAGTAGCCAATGATCATATTTATTGTAAATATATGCTAGTGTAGATTCATAGCTTAATTGATCATTTGCATAGTAGATGCATTTCGATTACAACAATGTAGATTAGATTGGTTGTGTGATAGTTTGCTTCCTTCTGTAGCTTATTTCAGGTAGCAGGTTAGCAAGGAGAAAAAGGATCACCAAAAGGTTGTCAACAGGTGTCTCGGCCTCATTTCCTCACTCTGGGACCATGACTTAAGGAAGGGACCCTTTAGCAGCCCCAAAAACACAGAATTATAATTCTTGTATGAGATTTGGAGTTTGTTGTCTTTGATTCAGTATATGGTTAAAGTTGCAAGCCATATTTCATTGTCATATTTTTCCATCTCCATTTCTGCAAGAATATCTCACTCATGCTTTCATTCCTTTCTGCAACTTTCTTCATGCATCATATAGGCAATTGATTCATGCTTTCCTAATTTATGAAAATGTACCTTGTTGCATAGTTTTGGGAAGACACACATGTTTTAAGAAGATCAGGTACTTTAGGAGGAGACCAAGACTTCATGACCAACAGCCACCTTCAACTCCATCCACCTTAGCCATCCCTTGTTTCACCATCACCCTCACTAGTTTTTCATCATTTTTCATTAAAATTCCCTTAGATAGATTGAGTGAATCTAGCAATCTCTTATCTTGGATATTGACTCTTGAGTGCTCCTAGACATTCTAACACTCCATTCCGCCTATCACACACCTTTCCCAAGCTTACCAACACCTCCAACACCTCACAATTAGCTCTTGATTGTATCCTATAGGTTTCCTATAATTCCTACGGGATCATCTTGTAGGTTTCTAGTACATCCTGTAGTTTTTCCTGAAACGGCCTGTTTTGAGGCTAAATTGATGGGAAACCTCTAGGAAGTCACAAAAAGCCTTCGAGGAACCCTCCACACCATCCAACCACTTCATAAACCTTCTAGCCATTCTCAAATACCTTCCAACCACCTGCCACATCCACAAGAAAAATTAGTTTGCATACTTGATTTTGCCAAAAAAAAACCAAAAAAATGAAAACATATTTAGTTTAGTTTCTTTGCTTGCACATTAGTATTGTTTGAAATTTTTACTTCCGAAACTTAGATAGTAGCATTTGTTTAGTGTTTATTTAGCAATTCTTCTTAACATAGCTGCTTAAATGGATAATTAGGGTATGGTCTGGTTTGGCATTACATGTTGTGTTTTTTTTCCATTACTATAGTAGAGTAACTCTCTTAGAGTAGACTTTCCCTTCTTCCATCAAAGGGTCAAGCTTTTTCTAACTCTATAGTAGTCTAGCTTGGAATCTCAGTGGTCTCTCGCCAGTTGAACAGTGACAACTGGCAGAACCATCACTTTTACTTGTGCATACAGAATTGTCACCACCAAGTTTTTACAAACCCCGAGTTGATAACTGAAGCTAGTAGCCCAGGAGTTGTAGGATCCTTGTTGTAATACTAGTGCTCATCAATTTGGCGTCGTTGTTGGGGAGGTGTCTGAGTAGAATGTGATTGTTGCTTTCTTTTATTCTATTTCTTGTCTTCAATATTCTGCCATTAGTTTATTTCTACAAAATTAATCTAGTTGTTTCCTTTTCTTCATTCTTCATTATCTACTTTCCTTTCCATTTTGCAAGTAGGATTTCAATTCAGCAAGTAGCTTTTTCATTCTGTCATCAATTTTCCTTAAATCAGAAATTTCATTTCTGTAAGTACTTTCCAAGTTAAAAAAAAAAAATACAAAACCAACCAAAAAATATTTCCTTTCATGCCAACTTAGGGAAATTTTTGCTAAATTCCCCCACTACATTCAACGACCAACCTTCTCTCTTCTTCGGTGGCTGAGAACTGGAGGAACCCTTAGGTGAGCAACCTAACATATTTGAAGAACCTACGGGGGAAGAAGAAGAAGAGGAACCCATTTCTATTGAACCAATGGCTGAAAACTGAAATGACAGAGGGAATAGAGAGACAGTTAAGGGTGCCTTCCCCATCAGGGAAACCAATGGGGACACTAAGATTAAAAATATAAGGCCCTGGTTGGAAATAATACTGAGAGGGGGGGGGGTGAATCAATATTAGCAATGTAATAGTATTTCATTTCCATAAACAAAATTATATACGCTACTTCTGTTAATGAAACCTGTGTGTATACACAACTGTGTTTAGAGCAACCAGCGTATACCTTGCAATCTTATAATTTAGCTAGTTTATCTTTAATTTGTGTATCAGAACCATATAACCAGTAATCTGATGCAGTAAATAGAATAGGCAATCACACATATGAACACAAGATATAACATGGAAACCCAATGTGGGTGAAAACCACCTGCTGCAATCATCTCAATCTTTCTTTAATAAGAAACTTCTTTTACAAATTTTGTACTGGCGCAACCTTATTCTAGTACGTAGGCTTCTACCTGCAGAAGGCTACAAACTTCACTTGCTCTCTAGCTTTTCTTGGAAGGGAGCTACAACCCCCTTAGCTCTTGTACTAGTTGATGTGTTTACTAGTACGTAGGCGCTGACCTACAGTAGGCTACAACCTTCTCTTTTCTTCCAGGGACCACATTTCATAAATTTTCAGATTGGATCCATCAATAACATCAATCAAACATCAAATATATCTACATCAATGAATCTCCTTTTCACCAACTGTTAGCGCTTGAAATTTCACCTCAGGCTGAAAAAGGTAAACTCCAAGGCAACATCAAACCACTTAGCCTCGTAGCTAGCCCTACGGGGTAGGAGAGGGCTCTCTCCAGTCTATCTCGGCAAAGATCTTCAACGGGCAGAGATAACCAATAAAGAAAACTAATTTTAGGCTAGTAAACTGATAAAAAAAGGTTTGATTTGGGATTTTTAGGGTTTTGGTGGAAAATTGGGGAAAGGCAATTTTGGGTGCGGGGATTGGACACAGTTTTCGCAGGGGGTTCTTTGGGGCGAGGTAGGAGAATTTATTGATGCCTTTGAAATATTTGGATGGATGAGAATGACTGGTGAGGAGCTAAGGAGAGCAAGCAATCACCTTGAATTCTCCTTAAACAGCTGAAAACATTGATATTAAGCAAGCTTAAAGGCAGAGCATAGCAACCATGAATTCTACCTTAACACCTCATTTGCCTAATTTGCAGAAGAAAAAGTAAGAAGATGATTCACATAAAAAACTTACAAGTACAAAGAGAAACACACCATCAATACATGTAACCACAGGAATCCCAAAAAGGACCACAAAACCCTGGTCTTTCTTCCTTTGCCAAAAATGCAGAGATACAATGAGTAATACAATAGAAGCTTTCTCCCTCAAGAGTCCAACCATGAAAATGACTAAGAAAGTACATAATATAGGAAAGATAACATATTTCCTCGCCTCTAGGGGTCGATCTCAGTATCTTAGGAGCTGTTTCAACCAATTCCAAACTGAGCACTAAAATCTAGGCAGTCAAAATAACTTGCCTCTATAAGCTAGGAAACCAATTCATTCATTAAATTTTTGCCTATTTCATGAATGAATCTTCTAGAAGAGATAAATAAGTGTCAAAGTATCATAAAATTACATCATTTATATCAAGGAGGATCAAAATCCACTCCAAAAAGTCAAACCTAGTCAAAAATGCGTTTTGCTGAGCTGTAGGTGCATTTCTGTGAAAATAGCCTGATGCGTAGCGCCCTGAATCTCAACGCGTAGCGCGCCTTTGGGCCTACTTTTGAGACACTTCCCGGAGTCGAGATGAGGCAAACGTGGGCTTGTTGGAAAGGTCTAGATGTCGAATTTCCAACCCAAGTGGAACTTCTGAATTTGGTGACCATGCGCCCCTCCAAAATTGCAATCTCCCAAGAGTGCTTCCTGTGTGTCAAAAAAGTGGCAGAATGTCATTTTTTGCATCTTTTTTGACCTTCTGGAAGTTCAAAACTTAATGAAATCTCTTGGAAATTGCTGAGCAAGTGTATTTTTGCATGACAAATCCAAAAATGCTGAGTTTTCATGAAAATGAGTTGCCCATCTTCAGGGTAGCGCGCGGCGCGCTACGCGTTGGGGAAGAAAACCTGTTTTTTGCCCAAAAATTCACAAATGACCAAAACTGCTCAATTTTTTTTGAAATTTTTGCAGAAGGTAAGTCAATTAGGACCATGCTCCTTCAAGGAAGCCTCAGCCAAGATGTGGATGGGATCGGTCCTTTTTCTTCGTTTTAGTGCCTTGGCCAACTGTCCTTTGAGCACCTTCATTTTTTCCTTACATACATGTATTCGAGCCCAATAATGGTTTTTCATGTTCTGGAGCATGTCCTTATCTTTGTTAGCCTTGGCCAGCAACCTCTTCAAATGAGCATTGACCCGGAGAAGCATAGCCTCTCGCTCAATGGGTACCAAATCACTGGGTCTCTTACGAGCCAAGTTGCGGTCTTCATGGATCCTCCGCAACTCATCGAGAGTGTGCTCATCCTCTAATTGCTTGTTGCACTGCTCTAAATATGTGATTTTCCATTGTACCATCTCTAATTTTTCTTGCAACAAGCGATTTTCAACCTACCGTTGCTGAATGATCTCCTTAAGCTCCGAGCTAGGAGAACGGGTGTCAAGATCAATGATGTCAATAACTGGATCACCTGACAATCCTTCCTCAATCATGGGATGCTTGCCCCTCTTTGATACCTGTGCTGCTGTCGGAAACGAGGCCCCTTCCACCTGGTGTGGAGATAACACTCGCGGTGCTAATGGAGAAGGCGAGACCCCTTCCACCTGGTGTGGAGAAAATACTCGCCGAGCTGATGCAAATAAGGCCCTGTGGCCTCTCTGATATGTGACCAATGGAGGGGAACTGACATGTCTGGGCTCAGGGATTTCATACTGCTATGAAGGTCCTCCCTCCTCATGAACAACCTCAGGGGGTGGTGGCGCTGTGAATAAATCTCGAGAGATGAAATCCTCCCATGGAATACCCTGCTGGGCAAACTGATGCATGACCACAATCTTGATCAAAGCACAATGGTAGATGCTCCTGCGTTGTTGTGCTGGGCTCTTTCTCTGCACCAAGGGCACCATCCTCTCAAAATTCTGGCACATGAAGAAAGGAATGTTCATCATCCGTACCCGTGTGAAATGCATCAACAAGCGGATATGATACGAATACAAACGTGAAAATCTGCCCTCACAGGTGAAATAGTGAATGATGAGTCTCACCAAGGGCGCATACTCATCCCTCAAGAATCTGAAAGGAAACGCACCAGTTAGGTGCCTCATATATACAGGTTTAATGTAGGGCTCATACTGGAATCTGTCCAACAGCTGGCGCTTGTTCCACTCTTCTCCAACATTGGGTATCCCTGTTGCTTGAGCAACAATCTCAGGTGACAATGTAAAATCCACCCCTACAAGATTCACATTCCCGTTGTGCAAATGCAAAACAAACAAGCGGACCAATTCCCTGTGGTGCTGAATTTGGGAAATTCTCTCGCAATATCCATAGCATGATTGATGACGGAAACATGTGACTGCAAGTGGACAAGCTTGCAAATAGGCCAAAGAGATGGGCTCCTCTCTCACATGCTGACCACCCTTACCACCCCTGTGAGGCCTCCTTGGCACCTCAACCTCTGGAGTTGACTCATGGTCATCACTTTGCTCATAGTATGTTTCAGTTTCTGACATGGTTTCAAGAGCAAAATGGCTGAAATGTACTGCTGCTTCTGCTCAAATGACTTGCTATTTTGACTGTTTGAATGCTGCTCCAAGGGGAAAAAAACACAAGGGAGATGTTAGGGAGGGGGACTTTGAGGGGACTTAGGGAAAATATATATATAAAAAGGGAATTTAGGGAAGGAATTATGGCACATACATCATCACATCATCATAATTTGCAGGGGTTTGATAGGAGGTAGGGTTTAGGGAGATTTTATTGAATTTTAGGGATAGGTAGGGTTTTAGGGCTTTTGATTTTTTTTTTTTTTAAACCACCTGCTACAATCATCTCAATCTCTCTTTAATAAGAAACTTCTTTTACAAATTTTGTACTGACGTAGCCTTATACTAGTATGCAGGCTTCTACCTGCAGAAGGCTACAAACTTCACTCATTCTCTAGCTTTTCTTGGAAGGGAGCTACAACCCCCTTAGCTCTTGTACTAGTTGATGTGTTTACTAGTACGTATGCGCTAACCTACAGTAGGCTACAACCTTCTCTTTTCTTCCAGGGACCACATTTCATAAATTTTCAGATTGGATCCATCAATAACATCAATCAAACATCAAATATATCTACATCAATGAATCTCCTTTGCACCAACCAAAACTGAATCAAATAACCACTATTCTAAATGCTATAACCAGAACACAGTAACAGTAACCAAAACCCAATGCAGAACCCAGAACGAACAAAAGTAGCTAAAAAATATTTTATGAGATGTATGCTACTTCAATGTGTCGAACCTGTGTTCATACACTGTTATCTGAAGGTAGACCTGCATATACGCTATTTTTAAATGCCGAACCAGTGTGTATATGTGCCTTTGCTATACTAAACCTACATATAGATTTGTAAAGGATGATTTAACCTTTACAACTATTCAGACATCAATTATACCCAGATCATCAAATTTACAGATTACGACATGCACCAATTTTAAAAGATCAAAACCAAACAAAGATACTTCTCTTCAAGCCTAAAGATCTTGACCCATCAATAGAACTTATCCTTCTTCAAGCGCTCAGGTTCCTCCTTGATTCAGATCCAGCTATGCACCATAACCCAATGACCAGTATTCTATATCTTGCTCTTTATTAGATATTCAATGCTTGAGTGCCTTTGCCTAGTGATCTCCTCCTCCCTTTATAGTCATAGGCCTTACTCAATACCATGGTCCAAAACCACTTTAGAAACAATACCTTGGACCAAATACCTAGGGTCAATACTTCGTACAAGATACCTTGGACAAATACCATGGGTCAAAATACCAAGGACCAAATACCACGAACCAAAACCAAGTTTTCCAACTTGTACGTACTTTTCTTTGCATGAAAGTGCGTGTATACGCATACGTGCCTTTTGGTCTGCGAACCCACATGTATATGTAGTTTGGTCAAGGGGATCCTGCGTATACCTCTTTTTCCTTCATTCTGCGATCCTAAAATGTGATCTCTCATCTGAGTGAGTTGCCATCAAGGACAACACCTGTGTCATAGTTCCAATCCTATGTCATAATGCCAACAATCTCCCCCTTTGGACTTGATGGAAACCCCAATTCATTCTCCCCCTTTGTCATCAAGGGTAAAGGGTTATGCTCCCCTTGACTACATGTTGAATTCTCTGATATGCTGAAGTGTGTTGTTCATGTTCCCCTTGACTGTAAGCAAGGTCTGCAAAAAGATGTTCTACAAGAAGAACATGACTCTATACATCATAAATGACCTTCCGATCACCAAATACTCATACATACATCCATCTCCCAACCAAGTGAGGATACATCAAAAGTTTATACATGATAAAACAAGAACATACATCATCCATCCGAGGCATAGTGGGGAAACAAAATAGGTCGTTACATGACCTTGATAATAAAATTTATACATAAAATAGAGACAAAATATCTAAAACAAGACTATGATAGTCATCGGCAACTATCATTAGTAGCGTCTGTTAATCACCATCTAGACCAGCAACCATGATCTCCCTCTGCACCTATTCCGCCTAAATCAAAAACAACTGTGAAATTGTACCAAGATATTCAATGGTAATGCCAACAATGATAATGCATTATTAGAAGTATATGCTACCCCTGAACTTGTGCCAGATGATCACTGTTAGACCCATATCAGACTCTTTTCATCCTGAGTATGGCCTACTGATATTTTTCAAACCAACATATACGTGGCTATATCCATAGAGACCGGCGTATGTATGCGGATACGCTTCATGAAACTCACGTACAACCACATTTCTCTGAAACAGATAAGTGTCAACAACAAGATGATGCATCAACTACTACCAACTTCCGTCTAAGGTATACAAATGCCTCTCTAGGTAGTGGTTTGGTGAATATATCAGCAACTTGTTCCTTGGAGGGAACATACTCCAATTTGACCTTTTGTTCAAGCACTTGTTCTCGGAGAAAATGATATTTAATAGGTAAGTGCTTGGTCTGGAATGCATGACTGGATTCTTTGAAATACTAATTGCACTTGTATTATCACATAGAATGGAGTTGGGTGGAGTACATGTAATATGAATGTCTTGCAATGTTTGCATCATCCAAAGGAGTTTTGTGTAACAAGATGTAGCAACCACATATTCTGCTTCAGCTATAGATAATGCAATTGAACTTTGTTTCTTGCTGAACCAAGACACTAATCTGGAACCCATATAGAATGCACCACCACTAGTTCTTTTTCTATCATCCATGCTTCATGCCCAATCTGCATCTGTGTATGCATGAAGTGTAAGATTTGTGTCCCTAGGATACCGTAAGCCAAAATTTTGAGCTCCTTGAAGATATTTGAAGATCCTTTTGATTGCCTGTAGGTGTGATTCCTTTGGATTTGCTTGGAATCTTCCAACTATTCCCACTGCATGCATGATGTCTGGTCAGGTACCTGTTAGATAGAGCAAACTACGAATCATGGATCTGTAGGTTGGTTGATGTACTGATGCTGATTCATCATTTGTGTTGAGGCTACATCCTATTACCATAGGGGTACATACTGGTTTAGAATCTTTCATGCCATATTTCTTCAAGATCTACTTGAGGTACTTGGTTTGTGATAAAAAAATACCATCTTTATTTTTTTGGACTTGTAATACAAGAAAATATGTGAGCTCACTAAGCAGGGACATTTCAAATTCTTTCTACATTACCAAGGCAAAGTTTTGACTCATGGCTTCTTCATTGCAACCAAAAATGATATCATCAACATACACAACAAGCATTAGCAATTTATCATGTCAATTTTTATATATAGGTTGCTATCAGCTGAACCTTTTGAAAAACCTTGTTGATGAAGGTATTTGTCAATACGATAATACCAGGCCCTTGGAGCTTGTTTTAGACCATAGAGAGCTTTTCGAAGTCTGCATACGAGTTTTGGATCATTTCCAAGGATGAATCCATCTGGTTGCTTAATATACACTTCTTCTTCTTCTAGGTCTCCATTAAGAAAGGCAAATTTCACATCCATTTGATATACTTTGAAATTTTGAAAACTAGAAAGAGCAAGAAACATCCTTATGGCTTCAAGTCTAGCAACAAGTGCAAAAGTTTATTCGAAGTCTATACCTTCTTGTTGAGCATACCCTTTACAAAAAAGTTTGGCCTTGTTTCTATTAACTTCTCCATTTTCATTCAGCTTGTTTTTTAATATTCATTTGGTTCCTATGACATTCTTATCATTAGCTCTAGGAACCAATTCCCAAGTATTATTCTTTTCAATATGCTCAAGTTCTTCATTCATGGCCTTGACCCGACATTCATCTTGGCATGCTTCATTTACATTTTTCAGTTCAACAGATGAAAGCAATTCTAGATAGCTTGAAGCTTCTGTAATAGTTTTTCTTATCTGCGCTCCTGCCTCTTTTTGCCCAAAAATTTGAGTCCCTGGATGATTCTTCTGAACATACCTATATGGAGTCTTTTCTTCTATCCTTATCTATTCTTCTAGTGCCTCATTGGTTTCTTCTTTAGAATTTTTCTAATTTCATGTGGATGGATAGTCCTCATCTTCTTCATAATATTTGGTTTTTACCTACTTTGGGATTTTTCCTGCTTCATCAACCACAACATCAATACTTTCAATAATTTTCCCAAGTATTATAACACTTGTATCCTTTACTTCGGGAAGAGTAACCAAGGAGAATGTCTTCATCTGCTCTAGGTTCAAACTTTCCAAGTTTTTCATTAGTCTTTTTGATGTAACATTTACTTCCAAAATCTTTGAAGTATTTTACAGTAGGAGTCTTACCATACCAAAGTTCATGTGGAGTTTGAGTGTTGTTTACCTGGACATTTGTTTTGCTGAGAATAGTGATGGCAACAAATGCAGCTTCTCCCCAGAAGGTTGTAGGAGTTCCAGACTCATCTAGCATAGCACAAGCCATTTGTTCAACAGGTTTTTTCATCCTTTCTACCACTCCATTTTGTTGAGGATCTCTTTCTGTAGAGAATTCCCTTCTTATTCCATGTTCTTCACAGAAGTCGAATAATTCATCTGAGGTAAATTCCCCCCTTCGATCAGACTTGAGGCATTTGATTTTGCGATCTGATTCAATTTCAACCAAGGCTTTGAAGGCTTTGAACTTTTCGAAAGCTTCGTGTTTATGCTTTAGAAGTCCTATCCAACACATTTTGGAAAAGTCATCAATAAACAATATAAAGTATTCTTCTCCATGAGGTGACTTTTTCCTAGATGGACCACATAAATCAATGTGAACAAGTTCAAGAGGCTTACTAGCTAATCCTTCCTTCTTAGGGAAATGTGCTCTGGTTTGCTTACCAAATTGACATGATTTACATATTGTGTTTTCTTGAATGTTGATATTTGGAAGATCACGAACAACCTTGTATCAACATGCTTTTCTTATTTGAGGGAAGCTTAGATGCCCCAATATTCTATGCCATAGCCAATGCTCATCATTTTTTCTTAGATAGGTTGTTTTGATTTCTTACCCCTTTGATCACTGTTTCCCCTGTATCAATATCACGAAAAACACATCCATTTGATCAAAATACTACCTCATTTTCTTGATCACACATTTGACTGACACTCAATAGATTATGCTTTAGACCATCTACATACATAATATTCCCAACTTTAACCTTTTATTTTAAGATAACAGAGCCTTTACCTTTTATGACTGCAGGAGTGTCATTACCAAACGAGACCTTCTTTTCTTTTTCTAAGGCATTATATGGCTGAAGTTTTTCTTTATCACCTGTCATGTGTTTCAAGTATCCACTGTCAATATACTACTTATTTTCTTGTCCTTCTACATATAAGGCTATTCCACATCTTTCTATTTTTGGTTCTTTCTTTCTCCATGTTTTGGGACCCAATGAAGCTTGCTCCTTCTGAGATATTTGCCAAAATTTACTCCTGCATTCAGAATCTTCATGACCAAAGTTGTTACACATAGAGTATTATATTTCATTTTCAAGAGCAGAAAATTTTTTGTAGGCCCTTTTCATGATCCTGGTCACATTCCTTTGATTTTTTGCTTCTCTAGTCATGATGGTCTTGTAAGAAACACATTGAGCAGTGTCCAAAGTTATGACATGAAAAACATTGGCCATTAAAGAAATTCCTGCGATTATCAAATCTACCGACCTGATGACTGTAGTTTCCATTGACATCCATTCTTGAAGCAAACTAAGACTGATTTACCTATGGTCGGTTATAGCTTATATTCATCCTTGAAGTAGATTGACCTCAATTTACCTGATGATTTTCTTTATGCATTTGCTAACGATTGTCAACCTGTTCACTTCTCCTTGCTGCATCAAGATAGCTTTTGGAGGTTGATGGGTTATGTGCGTGAGATGCTTCTTCTGTATATCAAAGACTTGTCTTTATCAAAGGAGGACACTGCACTTTGATAATTTCATCTAAAGTTTCTAATCCTTTAGCAAATATAAGATTGAGAGCTTTTGTTTTCTCAATATCTTTTCTTAGACCCACAATTTCACATTCTAACTTTTCATTGTGTTTTTCCCTTTTAGCAAGTTGGAATGTTAGAGTATCTATAATCATACTCTTTTCTTCTAAACAGATTTTAAGTTTAGAAATTTCTTCAGAGAGACCATATTCATCTAAAGCATCCAAGAAATCATCATCTTCAAAAGCCATCAAAAGTCTATAATCATTACCATGTTCATCTTCATCACTATTTGATAACCCATCGCTATCTTCATGTGTATAGTAGCTCTTCCTACTTACATTTTGTTTTCTATTCCATTTTGCTGGTTCCTTACCTTTATCCATCTTATCTTTATGAGGACATTTCGCTACATAATGAGAAACTCTTCCACAAGCAAAGAATTTGAAAGGTAGTTTACCTCTAAATCTTCTAGAACCCCGTTGAAGGTTCTTGACAAAGTTTGCTTTTTCCTCTCCTTCTAAAATGCATCCTGATCCATTGATCTCTTCTATTCTCGAAGCTTTGAATGCGGCTTCTCTCACATTTGATGGACCCACTTTTCTCATTTTGAAAGCCGTTACGATTTCGTGCAGCTGTGTCATAGAAATACTCTGAAGATTCTGCTTTTCTTCTATGGAAGAAACTTTTGATTCAAACTTAGAAGATAGGGATCTCAAAACCTTTTCAACTACAGTAACTTATTTTATCTCTTCACCCAAGTTTTTCATGCGATTAACAATTTAATCTATACGTAAGAAGTAATTAGTTATACTTTCATCATTGTGCATTTTTAGAGTTTCATATTGAATTCTGAGAGATTGTAGTTTTGCACATTTTACCTGATCATCCCCTACATAGCTTAGAAAAATCTTGTCCCATATTTCTTTGATAGTTTTGAGGTGTATAACCTTGACAAATTCTAATTGTGACAAACTCTCCCATAGTGTGTTGACAACCTTGGCATTTGTTTCACACTGCCTGTAGTATCTGTAGGAATTACTGATGTAAATGTGTATCCTCCTTCCACGATTTCCCAAACTTCTATTCCAACAGATTGAAGATAGGCTTTGGTTCTTACCTTCCAATAGACGAAGTTTATCCCATCAAATATTAGTGGTCTAATGGATCCCTCTGTTTCATAGGTACTCATGATGATGGATCTTCCTTCAAGCGATCAAGGTTTTTCTGAAGGACCTGCTCTAATATCAATTGTTGGAAATAATACTGAGAGGGGGGGTGAATTAGTATTAGAAATTTAACAATATTTCATTTGCATAAATAGAGTTATATACACTACTTCTATTAATTAAACCTGCATGTATATGAAACCGTGTTTAGAGCAACTAGCATATACCTTGCAATCTTATAATTTAGTTAGTTGATCTTTAATCTGTGTATCAGAACCATATAACCAGTAATCAGATGCAGTAAACAGAACAAGAAATCACACATATGAACACAAGATATAAGGTGGAAATGTAATGTGGTTGAAAACCATCTGATGCAATCGTCTCAATATTTCTTGAAGAAGAAACTTCTTTTACAAATTTTGTAATGGTGTAACCTTATACCAGTACATAGGCTTCTACCTACAGAAGGCTACAACCCTCTCTCGTCCTCCAGTTTTTCCTGTAAGGGAGCTACAACCCCCTTAGCTCTTGTACTCGCTGATGTGTTTACTAGTACGTAGGTGCTAACCTACGGAAGGCTACAACCTTCTCTTTTCTTCCAGGGACCACATTTCATAAATTTTCAGACTGGATCCATCAATAATATCAAATATAACTGCATCAATAAATATCCTTTGTACCAACCAAAACTAAATCCAAAAATCACTTTTCTGAATGCTGTAACCAGAACACAGTAACAGTAACCACAACCTAATGCAGAAACTAGAACAAACAGAAGTAGCTAAAATATATTTTATGAGATGTACACTACTTCAATGTGTCAAACCTACATTCATATGCTGTTATCTAAAGGTAGACCTACATATACGCTATTTTTAAATGTTGAACTAGCATGCATATGTGCTTTTGCTATACTGAACCTACATACAGATCTATAAAGGATGATTTAACCTTTACAACTATTCAGACATCAGTTATACCCAGATCATCAGATTTACAGATTACGACATGCGCCAATTACAAAATATCAAAACCACACAAAGATACTTCTTTTCAAGCCTAAAGATGTTGACCCATCAATAGAACTTATCCTTATTCAAGCGCTTAGGTTCCTCCTTGATTGAGATCCAGCTATGCACCATAACCCAATGACCAGTATTCTAGATCTTGCTCTTCGTTAGATATTCACTGCTTGAGTGCCTTTGCCTAATGATATCCTCCTCATTTTATAGTCTTAGGCCTTACTCAATACTTGTTGGGTTGTGTTATATTCTTTCCACGACTAACCTACGTAGTGAACTGGGGGGTTAGACGGGGGATGGAGCCCCCCTTTGTTGCGCTGATTGCGCAGCGGGGGGGTCACGGGGGGGCGGCAGCCCCCCCTGTCCGGGGGGTTTGATGGGGATGGGTAGCCCCCCTCTACGGGGTCTGGGGCAGCACCAGGGGAAAAATATTTTTGGACCCTAAATTAGGTTGGGCGAACCTACCTATGGTTTTTGGTCCATGGTTTTGGACGCAATGGTTTTCGGTCCATGGTATTGGATGCTTCGGCATGTATAAATATGTA
>APFE031057689.1:197715-218734 GCA_000404065.3 Pinus taeda | reverse complement strand
ACATCAACAACAAGTCCTCCAACTCTTAAAGGATAACCTCGTGTTGGCACAGAATAGAATGAAACAACATGCAGATCAACATCGTAGCGAAAGAAGTTTTGATGTAGGTGATTGGTATTCCTACGGCTACAACCATATAAGCAAATGTCCCTCAAGCAAGCTAAGAAGGATAATAAATTATCACCAAAGTATTATGGTCCATACAAGGTGTTGCAAAAGATTGGTACTATGGCATACAAATTGGAGCTTCCTGCAACTTCTCGATTGCACCCAGTTTTCCATGTTTCATGTTTAAAGAAGGTTATAGGCGACAAGCTCCCAATTCAAACAATATTGCCATAACTTTTTTTTTTTTCTCGGCAATACTAACTAATTTATATTAAAATGTATAGAGGAGTATTACAGCAATAGACGCTTGCAGCCCAGGGCCAACTGTGGCGCCATGGGCAGCATAGAACGACACTTACAAAAGCCTCGCAGGGTGACATAATCAAAAAACCTTGACCTTGTCTGAAGATTGACACTGAGAGACTCTAGAAAATTTGATAAACAGCCCATGCAGGGGGATTTCCGGAGCAGTCATGTAGATTGTGGCTTCTAAGAAGACTGCTGACAAAACCAGTCCTTACAAAAAAACAAGACAACCCTGGACCCGGGTTCGAGACTGCAACAGACATAGAAATATATATAGGACCACACAAAGACCGTCGATAAATCAAAACCAGACCTGGGAGAAAGTGGAGTGAGTGAGGAAGTCGCCGGACCGCCATCGCCTTCTGTAGCTACTGCTCAGGTATCTCTTCTTCAATTGGACATCCCCAGTAGTCTTCTGGACTTTCCACTGGAGCTTCATTGGCCTCTTCCTGCGAGGGAGGCAATTCGGGGACAAGAGAGTGCAGTGGTGGCAGCGAACATGCTGCTGCTGAAGTTCCTTCCCCCGTGGGCGACTGTCCCAATACGCTTTTTCCCTTTCCCCTTCCAGGACGTTCCACATCAATTGGAGGCCCCTCTGGTATGGGCTGCTCCCTGCTACTCTCAGCGTCATCCTTACCGACAGCCAAGGGCGTCCCCTCGTCCTCCCTTTCTGGAGTATTGGTAAAGAGTACCGAAATGTGTGCATCGACGCCCTGATGCCCTCCAGAGCGACCCAATGAGAAAATGACTGAGCCGAAGGCAGGCAGCATAGGTTCCCCAGATTCACCACTGCCCACCTACACTGCTTGGCCCGGTTGAATTGGGGTGGCGCCTCTCCTACGATGGCAAAAGCAGCAACAGCAGTGGTGATGGGAGTCCCTCGCAGGAGGGCGAGAGGGAGCTCCCCTTCCTGAGCTTCGACGACAGGGCATCCTATCTCGAACCATGAAGTCCCCCAATTCTGCTCTCCCTCTCCCAGCAATATGAAGCCAAACAGATTGTAGCACCCCAGAAGGGCTGAAGCATAGCACAATAGAGCCCGCACCCAGGGAGCGAAGAGATGTAGAGCGACAGGCTTCTCGCCATCTCTCCGCCTCCACCTTTCCTCCAGAATTCTCCTCACCACAGATTGACACCAATACCAGCCAACCCATTCTATTAATCTCATGGCCTTCAGAATTGAGATGACGGCTATTGAATGCAGAGCACAGGTGAACCTTCATCTCAGACCGCTTCATTAAGGATGCCTGCATCCTCACCCGATCGACGGCTCGAGACATTTATGGCCACTACGCCATCACGTGGCAGCGCGTGCTTGCCATATGGCTCACCTGTAGCACGACGGAGGTCAACCGCATCCGGGGAATATTGCCAGAACTTGATGAGGAAGGAAAAATTATATTGGAACCGGAAGCAATCATAGAAACAAGAACTCGACAGCTACAGAATCAATCAATTACAGAGTATCTTATCAAGTGGAAGAACTTATCCGCTGAAGATTCCACATGGGAGGATGAGAATTTTATGCATAAGTATCCAGAACTACTCAAGCATTGAGGACAACACTTTTTTGAAGGCGAGGGGCATGTTGGGTCCCTATAATACTAGTGATTACCCCATTAATATTGTAGTTGTAACCCCTTATTAATATTGTTGTGCCCCTATTGTCCCCATATTGTTTATTACTGTGCCCCATAGAATCCCTCTATTGTTATTTTTGTGGCTTTATATTATTATTGTTAGGTCGGCTGGTTTATATTGTGACTCCTTAGACTCCTATATATAGAAAGGAGGTTTTGTCATTTGAATCATCCAAGAATGTTCTTTTATGTAATGTAAAGGAGGTTGCCCCCTCGAAGAGGCTGAATTCTAAGGCGTTGATCTATCTTTCCTATCTTTTCTTGAGCTGGTTTCATAACAAATGCTTAACTAAATTATAAGTGACCGAAAAGGAACTCCTAGTTGTTGTGCATTCATTAAACAAATTTAGGAATTACATTACAGGCTATCAAACATTTGTGCATATTGACCATGCTGCAGTCAAATATTTAATGAACAAACTAGATGTGAATGCTCAAATTATCAGATGCTTACTTTTATTACAATAGTTTGATCTAACCATTGTTGATAAGCCTAGTAAGGAAAATGTGGTTGCAAAATTTTTATCTAGGGTAAATTTGCTTGTAGGTGAAGAAGGAATAGTGGATTACCAATTACTGGATGAGCATTTGTTTGCTATTTTAGTTCTCTCTCCATGGTTTGCTGATATAGCAAACTATTTGGTATCAGCATAATTCCCACCAAACTTGTACTCCAAAGAAAAGAGCAAGATAGTTAGGAAAAGCACCCCCTTCACTTGGATTGGGGGAAATATTTTCAAACATGGCCCAGATCAAATCTTGAGAAGGTGTGTTAGGGAAGAGGAAGTCTTTGACATCCTTCTGACCTGTCATGATGGGCCTTATGGAGGTCACTTTGTAGCAAAGAGGACAATATTCAAAGTGTTACAAGTATGCTATTATTGGCCCACTCTTCATTAGGATGTCAAAAAGTACACTAGTCAATGTGATCAGTTCTAGATGATGGGAAGGCCTACTCTAAGAGATGAAATTCTTTTGCAACCTAAAGAGACTTTCGAGCCATTTGACAAGTGGGGCATGGAGTTCATTGGGCCTATTGACCCTCCTTCAAAGAAAAAATAGTACGTGATTGTGTGCACTGGTTATTTGACTAAGTGGGCTGAAACGAAGGAAATTAAGGTAGCAAAAAAAGAGGAGGTCGCTGAGTTCCTAAGGGAGAATGTATTCTACAAATTTGGGTACCCTAGAGTGCTGGTCATGGACCAAGGCAACCCGTTTACCTCCAACATGATTGAAGACCTGCTTAGCCATCACAAGATCAAGCATAGGACCTCCACTCCCGATCATCCTAGGGCTAATGGGAAAGTGGAGGTGACCAACAAAGCACTGGAGGGCATCTTAACCAAGGTGGTGAGTAGTAGTAGGAAGGATTGGGCAGAAAGACTAGTTGAGGCCACCTGGACCTATAATGCCACATGGAAGACCACCACTAGATTCACACCCTATGAGTTGGTCTATGGGGAAAAGGCCTTGTTCTCCATTGAATTTGAATATAACACATTAAGGATGGCAGCCCAGCTATATTTTGATCTCAGCAATGTAGAGAAAGAGATATTGTTCCAATTGAATGGCTTGGATAAATTCAGAATGCAGGCCCTCCTACATATTGAGGTAGTTCAACTTCAGAGGAAGTTCTAACAGGATAAAAATATTAAGGAGAAGCAATTTCAGGAAGGGAACTGGGCATTGTTTTATGATTCTAGGTATAAAGACTTCAAGGGCAAGTTAAGGACATGATGGCTCAGACATTATGTTGTGGAAAGATGCCATGATAATGGTTCAGTGCAAATCAAAACCATAGATGAAGAAGCTATTCCTTTGCTTGTTAATGGACACCAATTGAAAATGTGCAAGAGGCCTTTATCAAAATAAGAGTTCGTTGATGATATCAATAAAATAATGATGATGGTGGAGCAAGTTCCAAATCCTCCCTCATCAAATCACTGAGAAAAAATAAAAAAGAATAAGGACTCAGGTGAAAACTTCCATGAGGCGTCTAATTCCCATGTTTGGGTTGAAAACCTCTTGAGGCGGGCCAGTCATGAAAAAAAGAAAAAGAAAAAGAGAATATGAAGATACCTCGGTGAAAACCTTTCATGAGGCACCTAGGGAAAACAACTAGTGTGAAAACGTCTTTGAGGTAGCCTAGTTGTTTTTTCAAAATACATACATACATACATACATACATACATACATACATACATACATACATACATACATACATACATACATACATAATATATATATATATATATATATTATATATAATTATATCATGAAATTTCCATTTGCAGGTGGGCGAGAAGGACAATCAAGAACCAAAAGAGGATCCCAAGGAGACCCCTGCCTCTCACATAGTCATTTTATTCACTCCTTACCATGCATCCCTCCATCATTTTTTCCATTTTTCCACTCCATTGCTTCGATTTATGCAAAGACTATGTTTTCTACAGGATCCCCTGAAAACCTACAGGATGATCCTGTAGGAATTATAGTGACCCAAAAATCCTTCAAGAAGAAATTTGAAGGCATATGATGGACTTGTTAGGTCCATAAAATTCACCCTATTCATGATCTAGCACCTCACTATGTCCACCATCATCATCCCTGTACTCACCATTAAAAAAAAATCAGTTTCAACAGTTTCTTCCAGTCTTCAAAAAAGGAAAAAAAGAAAAAAAAAAGAGGAAACAGAGAGGAGTAAAGAGCATTACTTGAGTATCCTTTTTTCTCCACTCTTCCACTCCTTCTTTCCATCCATGTCACCATCCTCACATCCCCAGCAAGGAAAATGATTAAATAATTCCGAGGGAGAAGTAGCTACAAGACATCCTATAGGAAATCTTGTAGTAGCCTATCCCACAGAATGCCAATCACACCTGCAACAAGTCTTCACCAAGACAATCCAAGAGCTGCAAAGTAGTAGAATCAGATCTTCAACCATAGATACATGCAAAAACAAAGAAACCATTAGTAGATAGCAAGAGGAGGAAGAAGAATGGCATGCAATAAATATACACAGCAGTACCTTTGGTCTTCGACAACTGTATCATAGCATTGAATCCACAAGTAAGTATCCCTCTCGCTCTCTCATATGCATCATGTAGTGAAAATTTGTAAGGGTTACGAGATAGTTGGTTTATAAGTGAAAAGGTGGCCAGTTAACTTGGCCACCTTCATTTAGTCAGAACATGCACAACTGGGTGTCATCTCACACGTGGTTGCAGTCAACTTGAAGATAGAGAAGGAGTATTAAAAAAAGCGGTTAAACTATAGATCTATGAGTTGGGAGCTGACTACGAGGAGTGGGAAATGATGAGGTGGTAGTGGGGACCAATAGTCCAAAAATAGCAATGTACCTTTGCTGTCGGCACACCACCTCACCCCGAATCACCATAAGAGGAAATAAAACATTGTTCCCATGCATTCATGCATTTCACCCCCTCGAAACTCCCTCACTCAATTCGCTCTCATAACCCAAGCCACCCACTAGAAGTGAAGATCCATCGTTCATTGCATAGGAATTCCTATATGATATAGTCTACAGGATACATAGAGGTTGTCTACAAGATTGGTAGAGAAGAGTTTAGAAGGGATATCACGGGAATTGGCCATTGCAACCAGTCTAAAGAGGTAGGCTCTAAAATTACATCCCCCTTTGCAAGTAAATGAATTAAGGATACTCTAAATTTGAGTGAAGTTAGCAACTGTGTGAAGGGAATTAAATACACATTCAACTCTGTTTTGCTCCTGCATTTGAAAAATTGTTTCAACCTTCTCATTTTCTCCTCAAGCCTCACCAGCAAGATGATAACAGGGTTTAATAGGAGAGATCCTACAAACACTATGAGAATCCAACAACACCCCCAAGTGCTTGAAATCTTCACAAGACATAACTGGATGGGGTTTTTGAAAAATTCAGGCGGTATGATGATGAGGTGGCTCAATAATTTTCTCTCTCCCCCACTCCACACAACATAATCCATGCCACTATTGTAATAAGGGGCCTCACTATAGATCTCACCCCAGAGCTCATCAGCAGGGTCACCTTACTTCCCCTAGGTATCCCATGGAGAAAATAAGACAAAGGCGACAGCCAGGTGGAAAAAAAAAATCTTTATAGAAGGTGAAGAACCCACTGAGGACAAAAATGGAGTGAGGGAAAGTCTGCCATACCCATGGAGTGAGGTAGGCTACCAAATCATCAAATACATATCATGTGAGGATAGATATAGAGTTCTCTATGGCTATCATTTTAGGATCCTTGAAGAATTAAGATTTGGAGTAGAAACACCCCCTCACCAGAGGCTCAACATGCCATATTTCTTTGCTTCAATCACTCATGGACTCAAGCATCAAAGTAAAGGAGGGGAATTCCCAACAATTGGCTCAGCATGGGTTGATTAGGATCCTCATTGAAGATGCCCTCCAAAACCTCAGAACCACTATAACATGGTCAATTTTCAAAGATATTCGAGCAGAGGATGACATCGAAGTTCTCCCTTATGATGTTAGTCCTACTATCAATGAAGAGGAAGTAAAATAGGAAGAGGAGGATACATAGCAAGAGGAGGATGAGATGGATAAAGAAGGAGATGACACAGAGGAACATGATGAAGATGAAGAAGAATAGGGAGAAGAGAAGGAGGATGATGAAGAAACAAAGGTGGAACTTAAGGAGGAAACTTATAGAGATGATGAAGATCTACAATAAGAAGAAGACAAGAAAAACAGAGAGGAAGAAGGCAATAGAACAGAGGGGACAAAACACAAGAGGGAGTCACCTCGGGTGTCTCTAGAGGCCACCGAGAGGGAGGCAACAACTTCCCTCACTACTCTCAGCACCCCAATCAAGTAAAAAGGAAAAAGGTAGAGGCAGACCCCACTATATTTCAGGACAAGAAAGAGCACAAGAATAAGACAGGGGAAGCCACAAACATGAACAAAATGTCCTATTGAGATTTAAGATTCCCCTATACAAAAAGAAAAATTGCCTTCCATAAATTCCTCTATCACCTATGTAAGGAGGCCTACTACTATATCAACTTCCTCAAAGGGTAAGGCAATCCTACAAGATCCACAACAAAATCTACAGGAAGCAAAAACAGTCCTACAAGATACTCTGATTAATCTACAAGAAGCACAAAAATTGGAAGGAAAGGTAGGGGAGAAACAAGAAGCTAAATAGGAGGACCCAGAGATAAAGGAACCCAACCCCCAACCTGACATGTACTCCTATTATAAATTTATTGAAGGAGGAAAGGTCATACCTCAAAAATTTTCCATCCCACTGTTCTTCGAGCTTGAGAAGGAGAGGGCTAGAACTCACCGATGGATGCATATCACCAAACCAAAGGGGGTGGAAGATATTGGGCATATGGAAGTGAAACTCAAAGAAATGGGCAGAGAGCTAAGTGGATTAAGGGACAGAGAAGCTACAATGAGAAATCAACTAGAGATAGAGAATGTATGGTCAAGGGGATAGTTGCAAGAAAGAGAGAACCCACTAGCATGTATGGCCAGCCTGTCCTTGGAGGCAATCCATGTTGGGTGTGGAACCTGATTATCTTATGTATTCAAAGGTATCGCTGCATTGGACCCTAGTTCAAAATGGGGTGAAAACATTGCCTGTAAATGTTTAATTTAAGGTTTTTTGCCCTAGAAGGCAACCCCTCTATATATGAGGGAATTGTATTGCATCTATGTAGATCTGTATTTTGAGTGAGGAAAAGAGAGGAGATTGAGAGTGAAGAGGGAATTACAACGGATATGCTATGGGTTGTATCTCTTCAGTTTGCTATATAATATAAAAGGAACGACTGGCTATTTCTCTATGGACGTAGCCCAAACTGGGTGAACCACATATATCTGTGTCTCTCTTGTTTTATACGTATTCTATGTTTATATTTCTGCAATATCTTATGTGTTCCATTGAGCTATAATATATAATTTTCTAACAACTAGTATTAGAGCTGAAGGTCTTTTTCGGCTAATAAACACGCAAGAGAGAAGGGTTCTTGGTTCGAGTGGAAGCAATGGCAGAAGATGGTAGGTTTAGGGTGGAAAAATTTAATGGCCAAAACTACCGTGGAAGATGCAGATGGAAGATTATTTGTACTAGAGAGATCTATGCCAACCATCGAGCGGAAAAAAAAAGAAGTCGTTGAGTATGACAGACACAAAATGGGATATTCTCGACAAAAAATCACTTGGAACAATACGGTTGTATCGATAGCATTTAATATTTCAAAGGAAATGACAACAAAGGATTTAATGTCGACATTGGCCAAACTATATGAAAAACCCTAGGCCTCAAATAAGGTATTTATTATGAAGTGTTTATTTAATATGAAGATTTCAGAAGGTGGATCTGTTGCTGATCATTTAAATGTATTTAATACAGTTACCAGTCAGTTAAGTTCTGTAGGGGTAAATTTTGATGATGAAGTTAGGACTCTATTATTTCTGTGCTCATTGCGAGAAAGTTGGAATGGTTTAGTTATGGCCATTAGTGACTCTGTCTCTAGATCTAGTACTTTAAATTTTGATGATGTTGCCGGTGCAATCCTTAGTGAGGAAATGCGACGGAAAGGCTCCAGTGAGACATCAGGTGATGCTTTGACTGCAGAGACTAGCGGAAGAAAAATAGAAAGAGGATAGAGCCTTGCACATCGAAGTAAGTCAAGAAAAGCAAATCCAAGTCCAGATCAGGGATAGTGTGCTACAAATGCGAGAAGAAATGACACCTAAAGAAATACTGCAAGTCTCAAAGGGAAAAGAAGGAGATGCGCAATAAGAAACTAATCATGAAGTGAATGTAACAAGTGATCTGTTGCAATACGCTTCAATTCTTTCATTAGAAAATATTATTGATGCCTGGGTGGTAGATTCAGGGGCCTCATTCCATGCCATGCCTAATAGGAAACATTTTTATGATTATGTTCAAGGATATTTTGGATAGGTTTGATTAGGTTATGATAAACCCTGTAAAATCATTGGAATGGGTACAGGTTTCATAAAACAACAAAATAGAAATCAATGGTTATTGAAGGAGGTAAGGCATGTTCTAGATCTGAAGAAAAATCTGATTTCAATAAGGCTGTTGGGAAGTGAAGATTGTGTCACTACTTTCACAGATAAAACCTAGAAGGTCACTAAAGGATCCCTACTAATAGCAAAAGGAGGAAAGGTTGGTACATTGTATTTATGAAATAGTATTTCTAATTTTGTTAATGCTTTAACCTCTACAGCAGAAGATACAATATTGTGGCATCATAGGCTCGGGCACATGAGTGAGAAGAAGATGCAAATTCTTCACTCAAGAAATTTGTTGTCAGGTTTGAAGCATGTTGATTTAAAATTATGTGAGAATTATGTTTATGGAAAACAGAAGAGAGTCAGATTCCTTAGAGTTGGGAAACAAAAGAAGAGTGAAAAATTAGAGCTTGTGCATACAATGTGCGGGGACCTGCTCAGGTATAGTTTCTTGGTGGATCTCGTTATTATGTTACTTTTATTGATGATGCAACCAGAAAAACTTGGTTTATTGTATTCGAAATAAATCTGATGTATTTGATACTTTCAAGAAATGGAAAACTTTGGCTGAAAATGAGATAGGAAAAATGTTGAAGTGTCTCAGATTAGATAATGGAGGTGAATATTGCAACAACGAGTTTGATAGGTACTGTTCAGAGAATGGAATTTGTAGAGAGAAGATAGTTCTAGGAACACCACAAGAAAATGGTGTGTCAAAAAGGATGAATAGGACGACCATGGAGCATGCAAGGTGCATGAGATTGCATGCAGGATTGCCTTTACAATTTTGGGTAGATATTGTAGATACTGCTATTTATCTAATAAACAAAGGACCTTCAAGATCCTTGGATGGTGGTATTCCAAAGGAGGCATGGACAGGTAAAAAGGTAAACTACTCTTTTTTAAAGACTTTTGGTTGTGAGGCCTTTGTCCACATTACTAAAGAAAATAGAACAAAGCTTGAGGCAAAATCAAAGAAATTTACCTTTATTGGATACGGTGTTAATGATTTTGGTTATCGCTTTTATGATTATGAAAAACAAAAAAATCATTAGGAGAAGATATGTCATGTTCAATGAAAAGGTTTTGTATAAGGATCAGCTGGAGGAAAGGAAACAGGAAAAAGAAAACAAAGAATATGTAGTGCTTGATGAGATCACAGAAAAAGTGATGGTGCTTAAAAATCATAATGATCAACAGCCAGAACAACAACCACAACAACAACAAGCACCTCAAACACCTGAAAGTGGTGATAGAATATCTACCAGGATAAATAGACCCCCTGAACAATACTCTCCTTCATTATATTATGTATTGTTGACTGATTTTGTTGAACTAAAATGTTATGAAGAAGTAGTGCAAGTAGAAATAAAAAGAAGTGGGAGCAAGCCATGAAAGAAGAGATCGACTCCTTAGCACATAACCAGACTTGGGACTTAGTCAGGTTTCCTACAGGTAAAACAACATTATAGAATAAATGGATTTACAAGTTGAAGGAAGAAGATGGAGCTAGAAAAAGGTATAAAGCTAGACTTGTGGTGAAAGGGTTTGCACAGAAAAAGGATATAGACTTTGATGAAATATTTTCTCCTGTTGTTAAAATGACTTCAATCAAAACTATTTTTAAGTCTAGTAGCAGTTGAAGGTTTGCATCTTGAGCAGTTAGATGTAAAGACAACCTTTCTCCATGTGGATTTGGAGGAAGAGATATATATGTAGCAGCCACAAGGATATGAGGTAAAAGGGAAGGAGAAACTAGTGTGCATGTTGAAGAAGAGATTCTATGTCTTAAAATAGGCTCCAAGGCAATGGTATCTAAAATTTGACAGATTTATGTCTAAACAAGGTTATACTAGATGTCACTCTGTTCATTGTGTTTATCTCAAAAGCCAAAATGATGTCAGCTATATTATATTGCTATTGTATGTAGATGACATGCTTGCTACAGGTTTTAACATGCAGGAAATAAATGTGCTCAAAGGAAAACTGGAAAAATCATTTGTAATGAAGGATTTGGGTGTTGCAAAACAAATCTTTGGTATGAGAATAACTAGAGACAGGAAGAATCGCAAGTTAACATTGCCTCAAAGTGAGTACATAGAAAAGGTGTTGAAAAGTTTTAATATGTAGAATGCAAAACCAGTTAGAATACCTCTGGCTAGCCATTTCAAATTAAGTAAGGAGGAGCGTCCCAAGACTCGAGAAGAAATGGCTCATATGTCTAAAGTTCCATATGCATCAACAGTTGGAAGCTTAATGTATGCAATGGTCTACACAAGGCCTAATATTGCACATGCAGTGGGAGTTGTAAGCAAGTACATGAACAATCTAGGAAAAGAACATTGGATGGTGGTGAAGTGGATTATTAGGTATTTGAGAGGTACCACAAATCAAGAATTATGCTTTGGTGGTTCAAACATTGCTCTACAGGTATATGTTGATGTAGATATGGCGAGTGATAGTGATAACAGGAGGAGCACAACATGGTATGTGCTTACTGTAGGCGGAATAGCTGTAAGTTGGATCTCAAAACTTCAAAGTGTTGTTGCACTCTCAACAACAGAAGCAGAGTATGTTGCTGCTACAGAGGCTAGTAAAGAAATGATTTGGTTACAAAGGTTTCTGGATGAATTGGGTAAGAAGCAGGAGTTGGACAGAATATACAGTGATAACCAAAGTGCCATACATCTTGCAAAGAACTCTGCATTTCATTCCAAGACTAAGCATATACAACTCAAGTACCATTTCATACAGTCAGCGTTGGAAGATGAACAGTTGAAGCTGGAAAAGATACACACTAGCCAGAATCATGTAGATATGTTAACAAAAGTTGTAACCAGGGAGAAACTGATAATCTGCTCAGTTTCAATTGGTCTTCAAGTATGATGAAGAAGTTGAGAAAAAACCAGGTCCAAAGTGGAGTCTTTTTCCAGCAAATGAAGCAGCGGTGGAGTTGCTATAATTAGTCTCCAAGTGGGAGATTGTTGGGTTTGGAGCCTAATTATCTTATGTATTCAAAGGTATCACCACATTGGACCCCAGTTCAAAATGGGGCAGCAATGCCACCTGTAAAATATTCATTGTAGGGGGGGTCCAAGGGGGGTTGGCTATGACCTTTTGGGAGCCCCCCCCTGGTGGGGGGATCAGGGGCAGTGCCCCCAAAGCTAAGAATAGATGTAAAATTTCCTTGTAAAATGTTGTAATTTCATAGTCAATTTGGGTCGTTCATTAGGCGAAGATCTGACGGTAGAAGTTATGTTTAATTTAGGGTTTTTTGCCCTAGAATGTAACCCCTCTCTATATATGAGGGAATTGTTTTGCATCTATGTAGATTTGTATTCTGAGTGAGGAAGAGAGAGGGGATTGAGAGTGAAGAGGGAATTATAGCGGATATGTTGTAGGTTGCATCTCTTCAGTTTACTAGATAATATAAAAGGAAGGACTGGTTGTTTCTCCGTGGACGTAGCCCAAACTGGGTGAACCACATATATCTGTGTCTCTCTTGTTTTATGCATTTTCTTTGTTTATATTTCTGCAATATTTTACGTGTTTTATTGCTCTGTAATATATAATTTTCTAACAATCTAGTGTAGGATTCTAGCCAAATCCTATGCTCTCTACCTCAAACAACAATGGTTGTAGTTTCAGATTAAGACACTATCACAAAGGGGAACCATGCTATTTCAGGACTACAGGTAGTTTATTGATCTTTGTGATCAAAGCACACTAGAGGATAGGGCCAAAATGGAAAATTTTTATTTTAACAATATTGCCCTCACATAAATGAATGTTTGGGACCCTAATGCCAAGCTAGGAGATCTACAATTAATGGATTTAACATCATGGATGAACCATGAGAATTCAAGAGTTACAAAGATGAAAAGGATATTGGCCAGAGAGCAAACTGAACCTCTTTTCATGAGAGCTAAACAATCAAATCCCATGGCCCTAATTAGTACCCATAATTTGATTACAATGATCTTCAGCTGGCACCTAGATATCTTTGTTCCCAAGAGTAAGCAATTTCAAATTTTGATGACATGTTTAGGATACTAGGAGATTATAGTATACATGCTTGCCTAAGGAGATGGAACACACAACCATACAACTTAAAGATAAGAGAATATCACTCCCCTCAAAGGTTGAGAGAGGTAGTCAACAGGACACCTATGTATAAGTAATCTATGCAAAGGTCGAAGGTCAATTGGATAGGCCTAAAACTTAGTCCACCACTACTCATAGGGACGCTACTAGGGATAAAAGAAGAAGAAGAAAAGAGGCAGTGGGAAGTGGTAGAAAAGAAAGCATGCTTCTATGAACAAGAAGAGGAGACCACAACAGAGGCATGGGATGTCAGAGAGGCTACCAGAGCCGTGAGGATATGGATATTGACTAAGTTTCTCATAGGATGAGCAACACTTTCAGTAGGGGGTGATGATGAGCCTCATCATTGGGTAATTATATGGGCCTTAATTCACCTCCTATCCTAATCAAACCAACTATTCTCATAACTTATTACATACTTTTGATTATATTTTTTTTTATGAGATGAGTTAGAGTTAGATATTTTGCTTTATGGTCTAATGTGCATTTATTGTAGGATTAAAGGATAAAAGCAAGGAACTTTGGCAAAGACCAAGGCCAAAAATTGAATGGGACAAGGGAGAGGGATTATAGGAGGTAAATCCTCCTCATTTACAACTCTTCCATTCGAATATTCCTCCATCAACTCGGAGTGCAAATAGCCAAATAATGAGGACTAGAAGGCAGCCAAGCAAGTGAAAGACAAAGCACCGAATTATCGCGAGTTTGGGAGCTGAGCCTCCCTAATTTTAAGGAAGTTGTTTTAGCTTTAGATTTATAAGTAGAGAGGCCTAGGACCTCAATAGTATTCAGATTTTTATTGTAAAACTGTACTTTATTTTCGAGATGAAAGACTTGTGACATTTTTTTATGTAATGTATTGTTTTGGTAATAAGTTTGAGCTTTGATTTGAGCCAACACTGAGTTAACTCATAGGGCTGAAGCTCTTGGGTTAACACCCAACCCTATCATCCAAGGCTCCTCTTTATTGTACATATATGCTAGTGTAGATTCATAGCTTAATTGTTCATTTGCTTAGTAGATGCATTTCCATTATAGCAGTGTAGATTAGTATTTAGTTAATGTTGCAAGGAATTTTTCAATGTCATATTTTTCCATCTCCATTTCTACAATAAGATCTCACTAATTCTTTCATTCCCTTCTGCAACTTTCTTCATGCATAATATATGCAATTGATTCATGCTTTCCCAGTTTATGAAACTATATCTTGTTGCATAGTTTTGGGAAGACACACATGTTTTAAGAAGAGAAGGTACTTTAGGAAGAGACTAAGACTTCATCACCAACAACCACCTTCCACTCCATCCACCTTATCCATCCCTTGTTTCACCATCACCCTCACTAGTTTTTCATCATTTTTCATTAATATTCCCCTAGATAGATTAAGTGAATATAGCCATCTCTTATCTTCGATATTGACTCCTAACTGCTCCTAGACCTTCTAACACCCCATTCCACCCATCACACACGTTTCCCAAGCTTCCCAACACCTTCAACACCTCACAATTATCTCTCGGTTGTATCTTGTAGGTTTCCTGTATGATCCTGTAGGAATCTAGTACATCCTGTAGGTTTTCCTAAAACGACCTGTTTTGAGGCTGAATTGATGGGGAACCTCTAGGAAGTCACAAAAATCCTCCTAGGACCGCTCCACACCATCCAACCACTTCATAAACCTTCTAGCGATTCTCAAACACCTTCCATCCACCTGTCACATCCATAAGAACAATTAGTTTGCATACTTGATTTTGCCAAAAAAAAACCAAAAAAATGAAAACAGATTTAGTTTAGCTTCTTTGCTTGCAAATTAGTATTGTTTGATTTTTTTTACTTATGCAACTTAGATAGTAGCATTTGTTTAGTGTCGATTTATATATTCTTCTTAGCATAGCTGCTTAAATGGTTAATTAGGGTATGGTGTGCTTTAGCATTACATGTTGGGTGTTTTTCCATTACTGTAGTAGAGTAACTCTCTTAGAGTAGATTTTCCCTTCTTCCATCAAAGAATCAAGCTTCTTCTAACTTTATAGAAGCCTGTCTTGGAATCCCAGTGGTCTCTCACCAGCTAAACAGTGAAAACATGCATAACTATCACTTTTACTTGTGCATACAACACTGTCACCTCCAAGTTTGTATGAACCTCGGGTTGATAAGCACATCTGGTAGCTCAGGAGTTGCAACACCCTTGCTACAATACTGGTGCTCATCACAAGGGCTGACCTTATTAATACTCATATGAAGCTTGCTGATGTAGAGTTTGACCTTGCTGCTACAAAGGCTGACTTTGCTACTATAAAGGTTGACCTTGCTACTACAAAGGTTGGCCTTGCGAGTACAAAGGTTGAGTAGACTGCGAAACAAACTGAGTTTGTTGCTGCAAAGGTTGATGGGACTACTGCAAAGGTTTCCCTACTGTTGCAAAGGTTTCCCTTGTTGTCGTAATAGTTGCCCTTGTTGTTGCAACATTTTCCCTTGCTACTGCAAAGGTTGCCCTTGCTACTGCAAGGGTTTTCCTTAATACTGCAAGGGTTGTTGGACAATTCCTTGGGATATACTTTGAGGGTATTTTTAATTTCTTAATTGAATTTGATCATATCCATCAAGAATAGTGGATTGGCCAGGCTATATATAAACTCCTTCTTGTGTAGTCTAAGGTGGATTGACCAAGGCTTGTTAACCATAAGGGACATAAACCTATTGGAGTGGAATCTGAGCCATATAAGGCTGCTGGTAGTGGATATTACACAACCTAGATGGAACAACATGGGGAATACTTTTAGAATAAGGCTGATTAACTCCAACCATGTGAGTTTGTAATACAATCACATTAGTTTCACCTGAAACAAGAGGAATATTCAAATTCCCCCCAGGCAATAGTACATTCTATCCACTTGACAGAGGGGTGGAAGAACTAACTGAATCTTGACCTGAAACAGTCGATTGTACCAAAAGGGTTAGTTGGAACAATAATACAGGTTGCGATGGAATCGTAGGTTGAACGGGAATTAAAGTAACAACAATTTGTACAGAAGTTTGAGAGGTCGCATTTGGAATGAATAGACCAGAAGAAGGCATGGAATTGGAAGAAAAAATGGGATTTTGATACAAAGATGAAGCACTAGGAGTTGCTGAAATTAACTAGGCTAGGTTTCTATAACTAGGTGGAAGCATGGGTCCACTAATCTCAGGAGGTGTGTGAGATTGGACTCTTCCTATAAAAGGAAAACCTTCCGGAGGAAATCCATACCCTTTTTTTCATCATCGACCTGAGGAGTATGAGTAGTGGAAACTTTAGAATGACCCAGAGAAGAGGTTGGGATTTCACCCTCTCACTCCATTTATGGAAATAGCTGGTGTCGAGGAATCCGATATGTTTGAGGAGATAACTCCAAAGGGATATCAAGCTGATCATCAGCACTGTAAGGATGCTGAGGAGATATCACAACAAAATTGAATAACGGATTTGGTGGATGAAAAAAAAAATTGTCTGTGAACTCTTAGGGGTCTATGGACTCTCAGGGGTCTGTACAAGACTTTCTGGGGTTTCAGGATCAAATTCTTGAGGTGACCATGAATCTGATGGAGGCGGATGAGAAGATAGGGGTTGGATACTTGGAATAATCCCAACTTCAAAACCTTGATCTTCAAGTGATTGAGGAAGCTCTAGATAAACTCCTTGGGAGGACCCTTCAGTATCAGACAATGAAGGGGAACTGTCAAATGAACTCAATGGTTAATTCACGATGACTTTCTTTCAAGAGAATAAAAGGAAAGGAGGTTCATTGAGGGCTTATTAACAATCCTGAAATTAACAAGGAATTACTCAGTATTGGTCCAAGAATGTTATAAAAAATTTTGGGCACTTCAACCCCAATCACAAATATCCATAAACGGAGGGCTCTTAAGTCCCTAAAAGTGTTGGTTCACTGCCTAAAGGAACAAGGTCAACTGATTACATCATCTCCTAGAAGTTCTCCACTGAAAACTTCTCATAAATGGTCAAAACTGGACCATACTGAAAGCTTAATGGAAAGGGTGCAATGCATATCACCTTCTCAATGTAGAGGGTGCGATGCATACTGATTTTCTCCTCTGTAGGGTGCGATGGTTGGGAATGGAGAAATGGCAGGGACAAAAATGCAAGGTGGAAGATCATGGAATATTCCAGAAGCTTCCCCTCTAACACTTGCCACCCCGTTTTCGACCAGGGATGAGTAAGAGATCATCATTCTCCAAGTGGAAGCAGGAACTATCAGAGAGAAAACACTAATCAAGATCCAAAAATATGACTCACCTCTCTGTAATAATCTATATATGGATCCCTCATCACAGAGATCCAGAGGCTGGAATTTTGTATCTTATAGAGAAGTGTTGTTGGTATTCTGGTGTACATTCACAATGTTGGGTGATCTAACTTTTCTTGAGGTGAAGAAGGGCTTCTTAGCTGGAGGATGATGCTAGGTCAGAGCACATGGTTGTAATCTTCTTACTACATTTCATCTGAATAAATCTATTCTTGTTTCCTTCCATATTCTTGTGTACTTGTTTATATATGCTTGTATATGGTTAATGCACATCTGATCCTACATTATTTATGAATTTAGATCCTTGTTTCTTGCATAGTAGTATGTTTGTTGTGATTCCACAGGTCCTTTTGAAGCTGAGCAGACAAAGAAGAAGCGGCAAAACTCTATCAAGAAGGAGAGGAAATCGAGCGCAAGACTCAGGTTGGCCCTCTTGGTTCTCCTCTCATCTATTTTCATAAAAGGAATCAATAGTAGACTTTGATTTTTTGTTTCTAAGATAGCCACCCATCTTAGTGGGAATAGCAGCATCCGAGTGGACACTATTCCCATATAACAAAATGGCAACCATACTGGGGAGCAACTAGATTACTTGTTAGCCTATCTATCCTTGTTTCTTTTATAAACATACAGACGGAGCCTGAAGTCAAGCCAGCTAGCCTTCGAACTGCATTTGTCAAACAAATGCAAAGTAGATCAATGTTGCTTCAGTCAATCTCCATGTTTTGTTTATAAATTAAACAATAGATCTACAAGCAATCTAATTTCCCTAAGTGGTGGCTCTAGTAACCTCTTAGATCACCCCTATGTTTTACATATGCTGATCCTTAGTTATTCAGTCTAAACACCTGAACTAGATTGCAAACTGTGAGTGAAATCTCGTTCAAAGTCTCACACTGTAACCATAGCACCCTGCCTTCAAGGCAACCTGTATGCATCACACTTCCCGAATGGAGTAGGTGTGCTGCATACTGAGTTCACTGTGTAACAGGTGTGATGGTCAGGGAGAAAATTTACCCTCCGAATGTGGATTTTGCTCACTGTTTTCAGTGTTATTCAAGATTTTTGCTATCTGTAGTCAGTATACTTCTGTGAAAACCCCCTTCTCTTGCATTATTCCGCCTCCTTAATGCAAAGAACTATAATTTTTTTTTTTTTATGTATTGTGCGTCATTTTAGTTCTCTTTTGCAAAAAGTAGCATAGTCGAACTGTCGTCTCTAGATATGAAAGTGTCGTAGCTATCGTTTTCAATTTTACAAAGAAATTCCATTATTTTAGATAGTCAATTATACAGTTATTGTTTCATAGTATTTGAATTACTATTTTTAAAGTGTCAAAAAGAAATTTCCATTTCATAATCGCAAAGTGTCTCTCTTGCTTTCACTTCGTTTTGAAAAAATAATTTTGTTGAGTACAGTCGCTTTAAAAGTAATTCAGTTTTGCACATAGCTTTCTTAATGTCATCCACACATTAAGAGAGCTGAAAAACAAATACATGCATGTGAATTTGCATTTTGAATGCTTGGCTTGATTTAGGACTATGCATATTAGTGTGTGCTCTGTGCTCTGTGAAGAAAAGATGCTTGAATTTATTCCCTTTAGTAGCTAGGATTTTCATTGCTAAAAGAAGATAAAACGTTTGTTTATCATCTTAGACTGCATTTAGGAATTGTACATACATCACGTGGTGAACCTGAAAGGCAAACTGTTAAGCAAGATAAACTTAACATAAATTAAATGTATCTAACAATGCTTTGGAACTTAACGCAAAACATCTAGAGGTCTAGGCTAGAGATGTATTCTCGCGCTGTAAAACCTGGTAATTGTTGCTTTCAGTGCTGGTTGGGTGATTCCTCCACTCTGAGACAGAAAGTGCTAGTACGAACTTGTGCTCCCACATACCGTCACGTATATATTGGGAGACCAAAATAGGCTGCATCCTTTGTCCTTAGGAAGTTGTGTCTGCCAACTTATCAGTCGTAATGCACCGAACACAGCATTCGGGAAGATTGACTACCGTACCATAAAAAGTATTCTATAGTTTTATGATTGATTTGGTAATCCTCTCTGCCTAGATCTCCAGAGAAGTCCATTTTGCTCCTTTTCAGACTCCTTAAAGGAAAAGGTCCTCTGAGCGCTTGTCACTTCAAGCTCAATAAAAATCGAAGGTTACTAGAGTCATCTTTTGTTTTTTCTCGACTCTTTAAAATAAAAAAAACAAGTTGTGTCCAAGCGTCTAAAAATTTATTTTAATCGGAATAACATCACAAATTCCCTCGTTGATCTTCAGGTTGAGAAAATGGATTCTACCAACCAAGGATTTCCCCGTGAAGGAAATCCTAGTCCCTTCCTATCTTGGGGAGATGTTGGTCCACCCCATATGGCCACTTTGTCACTTCCAGGATTGACAATTGGTTTGCCGGTCTGGCTCTTCTCTACCTCTATCATTCAGAATCTCATAATTCCTGAACAGTCTAATCAGCAACAAGATGACACTAGAGTTTTCTCCCAACCTTCTACTTCATCTGATTCTCCCTCTCCTCCTTACTCTTCACCACAAAGTCGATAAAGCTAAAAGTCAAGTGACTGAGAGGAAAAAGAAGAAAAAAGAGAAAAATGAAAAGAAGAAAAAGGAACCAAAATTGAAAGGGAGAAACCAAGTATCATCTAGAAAAAATCCACACACCGCACAGTCAAAACCTAAATCTCCTTGCGTCATTTGCAATGGAGACCACTATCACCGAGATTGTCCCTGCATCCCTCAGATCTTAAGGGACTGGTCTCCTCATTTGCACAATCCAGTAGCATCAACCTCTGGCGATCACGTTGAATGATCGCCATCAACCAGTGAAAGTGAAGCACATGGACAAAGAAGGAATCCTAAACTTCCTTGTAAGTTGTGTGAAGGCGATCAAACTGTCCACCGTTGTCCCTTCCTTGAAGAGGCTAAAAGAGTTTTGGATAATCATCTAGTTTCACCGCTACGACTTCCTCCTAGATATCAAAAACTCTTGCCGAGCCCTCCACCGGTTGAAAATCTTGCTAGCCCATCCTTATGGTCAGCCGAAACACCTATCATTGAAAATCAACCCTCTGAATCCATACCAAACGAAAATCAAAGGGTCGATACGGCAGTTGACCCGGTGTTGCCTTTAGAGTGTTCATCTTCGAATGGTACTGTCACTGAAGAGAAAGAGAATGACACCATTCAAATTCTTTTCATCAACACCGATGTTGAAAAGTGTGCAACAATAAATGCTTGTTTAGAATGCAACAAGATGATGGAGCTTAGTGAAAAGAGTCGCCTTCACTAAGTGGGTCCGCAGGCTATTTTTGGCGCAAGTTTTAGACTATGTCTATTTTTAGACATATGGATCATGTCTATGGATTGCAGGTTGCTATTTGTGGATGATTGGTCATGTTAGTAAAAATAGATGGACTTCTACTTTTAGACATATGGGCAGAGTCTATTTTTAGACTGCCAGGCTAAAAATAGAAAAGTCAAATATTATTATCTCACA